>CAUYQG010208748.1:0-20671 GCA_963574415.1 Tarsius wallacei
CGGTGGCTCAGCCTGCAATCCCGCGCTTTGGGAGGCTGAGATGAGTGGATTGCCTGAGCCCGTGGGTTCAAGACCCGCCTGGGCAACTTGGCGAGACCTCATCTCTACAATAAATCAAAAAATCAGCCAGGTATGGTAGCATGTGCCTGTAATTCCAGCTACTCGGGAGGCTGAGGCAGAAGGATCGCTGGAGCCCGGCAGGTCGAGGCTGCAGTGGCCGGAGCGGCCACTGCACTCCAGTCTGGGCGACAGAGTGAGACTCCCAACTCAAAAAAAAAAAAAAAAAAAGAATAGTAGTAACAAATGTGTGTGTATATTGTGGCCTACAGAAATGTAAAAGAAGATGGACTAGAATAAAAGTTAAGTGCCAAAACTACACTGATTGTATTTTCCAAACCAAACTGCATATGGGAAAGATTTTTTGGTGCTATTTCCAGGTGCAAGCAATAATTTGAAATGCCAAAATGGTGCAATTTCTAGGTCATTTCAATGATTTACAGACACAGCATAGTAGAATATTTGAAACTAGAACCGTCCCCACAAATGCAAGCTGAATGACTGCCATATCAATAACTTTTCCAATTAACGGATGAAATTTTAAACTGTTCCAGACACTAGAAGCAACACTTTAATCTGGCAACAGGAAATGTACAATAGTCTGTGGCTTTGTTTTTATATCTTCTTTTACCCCAACAGGTTTTTAGAAATTCTTACTTCAATCATAATTTTCGATTTTCCAGAGAAGGAAGAAAGAACAGAACCAACCATATATTTGTACAAAATGGTAAGTGCAAGGTAAATGCCCATGCAAAGTAAAATAAAAAGATCTCTGGACTCTTTCCAGAAAGTTTGTCTAAAAGCCTAATAATTATTGGTGTCCATCATAAAACCCAAGATCTAGAAAGCAAAACTTACCACTGATGTTAAAAACCAAGGCCCAATTAATCCTTTTGTTCATCCACCCATCCACCCACCCATCCACCCACCTATCCACCCTCCCATCCATCCATCCATCCATCCATCCACCCACCTGTCCCTCCATTCATCCATCCACCCACCCATTTGGTTTGGAAAATACAATCAATGTAGTTTTGGAGTTTAACTTTTATTCTTTCCATTCAGCTAGCCATCCATCAATTTAATCATCCAACAAATGTTAAATGAGTGCCTACTCTGTGACAGGCATTCCAGGGATACTGCAACAAATAAACAGACTAAAACATCTAATCTGGTGGGGCTTGAATACTAGTGAGGAGAGACAGACACAAACAAATAACAAAGTAAAACATAATATTTCAGATAATAAGTGATATGGCAAAACATCAGCCAGAAAAGAGAATGATGGTGTGTGGGAGTGAGGAGGAGGGTCTGATTTTAATGGAGAAGTCTAGGACATCCTGTCTGAAAAGACCCATGAGCCAAACTGAGAGCGAGGAGAAGAAATGGACTAGGAAAAGACTTGGAGAAACAGCATTCTGGGCAGCAGATACAGTGGTTGAAAAGACCTTAATAAGGGTATATTCTTGTTATGTTCAAGGAATAACAAAGGGGCCAGCAGAAAAGGGTAAGAATACTAGGGAAGTAGGCCAGCGAGGTCCAGTGTCTTTTCCCTTAACAATGACAGAAAAAAAAATTAATAGCAGAAGGAGGGATGGTGCATTTTCAGTCTACTTGGAAAGCTTTATGTGAGACACTCTGTGTCTTTCTCAGAAGAGAGGAAAAGGGAGATTTGAGGAACTGATGACCCAGGACACTGTGGGGAAGTGAGCATCTGGGCACGAGTGGACTGGACCAGGGACACCATGGTCCCAAGGGCAAGGCAGAAAGATACACAATCAGACAATTCCTGCCTTTACAAGATTATTACACACCCTGATTGTTTGCAAGCTCTCAGGATACATTAGGGCTCTAAATACACAAGATCCCTGTCTTTGTATCACATATGGTCTTGCAGAGGAGACATGCGGTGCACACCGTAAAAACAAGCACAGAAAGTTAGAACCTAGAACAGGGAGTCTTGCTCTGAGTTGGAGGGTTAATCAAGAAGTCTATCCCTGGGGAAGTGATGTCTAAGCCAAGGAAGGCTGAATATTGGAGTCAGGCAGGGACCAGAGTGGAGACTGGGGAGTGTAGCATTCCAGGAAACAGCATGTGCAAGTGTCCGGTGGCAGAAAGATTGTGATTGTTGGGTGGACTTAGGAGTATCTGCTTGACTGGACATGAGAAGTTTGGGGAGGGAGGCTGCTGAGACCCAGTGGATCACAGCAAAGATGTTGATCTCTCTCTCTTTCTTTCTCTCTCTCTCTCTTTTTAAAGAATCTTTTGGCTGCTCGGTGAAGGGTTTGCTTTCAGGTGTCCCTGGGAGGACTGGGAAGAGCACTGAAGAGCACTGTCAGGCTGCAAGCATAAGGGAAATGGAGTCAAATTCCTAAAACCAGGCAAAGGAGATCTGGTTCCTGCAATTGGAAACACTTCACAGAGAATGTTTGTGATCAAAAACAGGTTGCAGAGGAAGAAACAGAGGCTCAGAGAGCTCCAGGGACTTCCCCAAGGTCACAGCATAAGGAAAACCGACCACCTTTCCATTTAATTAAACAGGCGGGAAGAATGCAAAACAAGGCATAATTATACATGAATAGATGTGTCTGTGTGTTGCGTGCATGCGCACGTGTATGTTTTCCACCAATGCAATACTAATGCCACGAAAATGAGATCAACAAACAAAATGTAATTTTAAAATTGTCATTCTGGAATTGAGAACTAGGTCACCATAGTCAGGAGGCCCAGGGCCTAGGACACGTATCTGAAGGCAGTGTTTGCTATTTGATGATACAACGGTCTGTTGCTTGAGCGCTTGGATATCTGGAGGTACTACTTGCATTCAGGACAACACTGTGTTAATTATAAAAAGGCATAGATAACCAGAAGATGCTTCTTCCTCCAGGCCGATGGAGCCCTGCACCAGGGCTTAGGGCTTGAACAGAAGACCTAGAGTAGATCTCCTCCAACGTTTGCTACCTTTGTGCGCCCCCTGCAGCAGAGTTGTGGTGGTCATATGGGCACCCATCAAACCCAGGAAGGTGAGCATCCCAGGATGACCACTCAGCTGTGCCGAGGCAGGCAAAGAAGACTGACTAAATGCACATGGATTTGTGTTCTCCCAGCCACAACACCCCCTTGCCTGCAAATCTTAAAATCAATTTGGAAATGACTGCTCGGAGCAGATTACACAAAGATTTTGTTACGCCAGACAGGATAAAGCACAGAGGGACTCGGGACCTTGGCAAACAAGCCTGGGAGTTGGAGATGCACGTCCTCGCTTGTGTTTACAGCTTTTCAGCGGAGTGCTTGGTGTTTACTTTGGAATTAATCCAGGCCCATAAAACAAGTGATATATCAACATAGCAGATGTACTTGAGCAACTATACATTAGAAGGTGATTCACTTCACAATGAGAATCCACACACAGCCTGGGGAATTAAACACATACCTTCCGTATTTCTCTAAGAGAGGCCCTTCTTCAATACGTCATATTGGGAGAGGAACCCTAGCATAGGGGAACTGTTAAAGGAACAGATCTTGGGGTCAGATTGCCCCTCCATTGAGCCCTGCTCTGCCCCTCAATCAGGACTGGCTACATAATTTCTGGACCATAGCAAAAGGAAAATGTGGGGCTCTTGTTATAAAATTGTTAAGAATTCCAAATATAGCATAAGGCCACATGTGGGACCTTCTGAAGCCTGGGGCCCTGGGTGACTGTGCAGGTAATATGCTCGTGAAGCTGGTCCTGCCCCCAGTAAAAGGAATTCAGCTTGACATTTCCAAAATGAGGTTGTTAATAATATTTACCTAATAGGGTTGTTGTAAGAACAAAAGGAGAAAGTGAATCTTAGATTCCAGGCTGGCATATAGTAAATTTCAACAACATTAGTGACTGTCATTGACTAAAGTGTGAATAAGAGTTCTTGCATCATCTCAACTAAATATCCATATCTGTGTAAATGTTGAATATTTTCTTGCAAATGACTCTGAGGTCTGCTAAATCCTTGCAAAGAAAACAAGGCTGGATACAAATGTACACATGTGCACGCAGACATGCACACATATGTGCATGTATTCCAAAGAGCTGAAGAAGAACGGAGCTGTTGAGATGTGAAATATCTGAATATGAGGGTGAAATCATCAAGGAAATCATAGTCAGGTGTTACAAAGGTAAACAATCACCCTATTTTAGCTAGAACCTAGGCATTTGGCAGGTTGCAGGTCTCAGAATAGAGATTTCCCAATCAAATCTAATAAGGTTCCATTCCAGCAGCAACCATGAGTTCCAAGATGGCAGAGAACACAACTGTCCAAGGGCCCCCTCGTGGTTGAATGAAGGAATGAACCCATGAGCAAAGCATGGAAAGATGGGCTTTATTATGGGAAAGAGAGTTGGCCAAGGGCTGACCAAATACAGAATGTAAGTGATAATCATTCTATAACATCGTGGTACCTGCTGTGACAATCCTAGCTTCTTCTTTGTCCTGGGGATTTCCCCAGTGCCTGAAGGTAAAGCGGAAGCTCAAAATGGAAAGAAAACACAGATTGGCAATTGCATGTGTTCATGGTAGAGATATGTACATCAAAAGATGGCTACATCTAGGCTGAGGTGAAAACTCATTCTTCTATTGCATCCCTTCTCAAGTTCTATCCAAATATTTGCTATCATGTACACAGAGCCTTACCTCATCAGTTGACATCATTCATCTCTGTGTAGCTTTACTTTGTGCACCAAGGCAGGGGAGTTATAACCCAGCAGGTGACTTCAATTCACACTTTCTTTCATGCATTGGGATTCCATATGTGATAAACTCAACTTGATATATCTATAATAGCCTATAACACAAACATGACTGGAAAAGTGGATTAGGCATGGGGACAAAGCATGAGTTTGACTTAATAATTTTGGGGACTATCTACCTTTGATCTGATGCCATTTTAGGAGAATCCAGCAAGACATTGGTCAAAAAAGTCTACCCTTATGCACTTTCCCAGCACACTATTGATCCTGGGATCCTCCTCACTTGCCATTGATTGTGACTCTCTTAATCTCCCTGCCAGGAAACCAGCACTTTCTCCACTCTTTCTTTGCCAGGACAACTTCTACCCTCCTGTGAAGACCGTTTAGAAACATTCACTCTAGGAAAGTGATCTCCAAGGCTGATGGTGCACCCCTTGCTTCATCATTTCATCAGGGTGCTTGATGCTTAAGTCATGGTTAGTATGACTTCTACCTCCTTAGCCTGTGAATTTTCCAAGGGCAAAGACGCAATCTTGCACTTGAACATCCTCCGTGCTTTGCAGAGTGTTTGACATAAGGTGGATGCTCAGCACATGTTCATGAAACCACATGCAGAGCTCAGAAAGCAGCGTTTGTCTTCCTGGAGCTCCTGGATGACTGCAGGACAAACACAAGAACTTCTAGGGGGCTAGTACCAGCCCTATGTCTATACTGCTTAAAACCCTTCAATGAGTTCCTATTCTTAGGATACAGTCATAACTCCTGCTTATGGCCAGCAAGACCGTGTATGGTTCCTCCCGCCTACGTGTCCTAACTGGACTTGGGCCACTCTCCACCTCGGTGGCTCTGCTAAAGGGGACAATGAATGACCTCTTTCATCCCTCATACTCATCAATGTCCTTCCTAACCCAGGATCTTTGTACATGTCAATCTCATGGTCTAGAACACTGTTCTTATCCCTCTTTAACTGTTTAATCTCTTTTTGCCCTTTGATCTCAACCCCAGAGTCTGTCCCTTTGGGAAGCCACCCCTGACCAACCCAACTGAAATGTGTAATATGTAACACTATTGCAATTTTACATTTATTTTTTATGATCGTTTTATTCGGGTCTTTTTGTCTTTCATTAGACTCTAAGACTTATCACATCTGAGCCTATACATCTTTCTAATCACTTTTAAATCCTCAGCAGCAGGGATAGTGCTTGATACGTTTTATGCATGAATAAATAAAGATGATATCCACACTTTTCCATGGGTAAGACCCCAGGTCTGGGGCATTGATCATATGTATATATATGGTGTATTACTGATAATAGAATATTGGTACTTTCCAGGACAGAAAAACAAACATCTGCATCCCAGAACCCATGTAGCCTCCTGGAACATGAAACCACTGGCCATTTTAGGTAGAAGA
Source organism: Tarsius wallacei (assembly GCA_963574415.1). Lineage (NCBI taxonomy): Eukaryota > Metazoa > Chordata > Mammalia > Primates > Tarsiidae > Tarsius > Tarsius wallacei. The sequence continues at coordinate 6,198 of CAUYQG010208748.1, forward strand.
GGGTATACCCGGCACCCTGTGTTGTTCTGAGATCTTAGCACAATTCAGCTCACCTAAACACTAATGTGGGCCGATTCATTCTCAAATGATGTATTTTTCATGGAAATTGTCAAGCTACATTGTTACCCTAAATAGAATATTACTAAAGTGCTTTAACCAAGCCAGCTGGAAGGTCTGACATTTCATCCATATTGTTATTTATATACATATTTACAGCTGCCACCTGCCTGTAACTTGGCTGGATCACAAAGCAGTGCTGTTTCTCTGTTTCATTATACTTTGACATTTTACTATAACTACATTGCTTCTCATTCCTTAGTATCCAATTGCTTTGCAGCCACTCTTGAATTATATTGCTTTGGTAATAGAATAAAAATCATTCTCTGTGGTCGTACTAGTCTCTCTCTTTGTCTCTCTCTGTTCCTTTCTCTCTTCCCACCCACCTCACCTCCCCCCAACCCAGATGGTACAAATCGTTGCTGGCACATGTAACAATTATAGCACAGCTTCTGCTGCTTAAATGAACCCCCACAAATCCCACTGAGTTAGATTAGATTAGGGAATTGGGAGGTGAGCAGGAGGGCTGGCCATTGGACTCAGCTAAAGTCCATGCATATTTGGTCTTGCTTCTAAGAGATGAGCAATAACTGTTTCCTTCCTCAGAACAGTGCTGGGAGCCTCTACCTCAGAAAGGGAATACAGGAGAAAAGTCAACAACTCAATTAAAGGCAGGCTGGTTTAATTTCAAAATGTTAGCGTAGTTCAATCTAAGAGACTATTTGCAGCGCTCTTGGAACTCAAACACTAGACTCCAAGAGCAGGAGGGATGAATTCAGTGTAGGTTTAGGGTTTTCTCCACCATTGCTTCTAAGTTAACACAGTAAGCTGCTCTATGCAGTGGGCTTAAGTTGTGGTCTCAGACATAAGATGCATGAAAGAGTCAGCTCACCCAGGTTAACTTATCTATTGCCTCAGCCAGCCAGGTTGAGACACTTGGCTTTTTCTCCTCCACAATTTCCTAAATGATCTCAGTAAAAAGAAATTATTATTTGCATTCAATGCAAGAAAGAAACATGCTTTCAAGACATCCCCTGCAGGATTTGCACGGACTAAGTGCACAGCAAAAGCTGAATTCAGTATAATGTGAATATATAAGGTCCCACCCCAAAAGCCTCCCTAGAAATCCCAGAAATCAAATGTCCTTCACCTAGAGCATGTGACCTCATCCCCCAGAAAGCCGGCTGCTTTCTGAGCATGTTCTTCTCTCACCAGCATCTTAACCCTCAGCCTGTCCTTCCTGGTATGCCAATCTCCTCCTTGTCACTCACAGACTCCCAGCTGTCTCTGAGTTTATGGCTCAGAAGCAAAGCCCAAGTCTTATCTGATCAGAACAGTGAAGGAAGCAGGCAGTTGCTTCTCTGTTTCACATGGAGAGGACTCTTCCGCGGCTGGCCTTTGAGCTACCAAACCACGCTCTAGATGCATGCCCTGAAACCCACCCAGCCCTCTCTCAGCTGATGCTAGAGTTCATCGGATGTCATCCACCCCAACCAGACCCCTGAATCTTCAAGGGCTAGTATGATCACCAGTTTCCCCCCTCGACACTCCCTCCAACAGCCTGAAGACCTAATCATTAACATCGGTGCAAGGCACTCAGTGGTAGTTAATAGATGCCAATGCCCTTCTCCTCAGTTTAGATACAGAAGGAGAAGTGGACAGGGCGAAGGATCTGAAAATGAGCATGGAACCCCAGGCGGGGCAGTAATCTCCTTTCCTACCTTAAGACGCTCAGGCTTCCAGGGCCACAAATGTCCTCCACTGTAACCCAAGGTCTTGTCCTCAAGTCCTTACAGAGTTAACATTCTCAGTGGTACGAGATTCACTCTCCATAGCCCTTCTTCTTAGACTCGCTCTCTGTAGGTCTCTCCCTTTATTTACACTAGACTAGGCTCCCTTTCTCCTTGCTAGGATGGCAGGGTCTGGAATCTGCATCCAGGAAAACTCCTACAAGGCTGAATGCCCCTTCTGTAGCATTTCCCTTCTCTCTAATATTTCACCACCCATGTATCACAGAGACATGATTCTACATTTCCCTCTGCTCTGCTTTCATTCTTAAGAGTGTTCCTTCACCAACGCCTTTAAGTCCCTTACACTGGAGATTCCCGCCTTTACATGTCATCAGAATCCCCCTGAAAGATTTCTCTTTATATCACAGAGGCAGTGTTTTCCCTTGTTGAATGGAACACACACACACACACACACACACACACACACACACACACACACACACACTTTTTTCTCCAGTCAAAAGTATCCATCCAACAAATAATCAGCAAGACCTACTATGCACCAGCCAAAGTTTCCAGCACCAGGGAGACACAGGCCTGAACCTAGCAGAGATTGCAGGTCTAATGAAGGTGGAGAGATGGTGCTAAACAAGTAAACAAACAGAGCAAAACTACATAATGGGCTAATCTAATAGATCACGACACAGAGCTATTTCATCTTGGCACGGGGCATTTTAGTGAAAACTGGATGATAGCTAAGAAAGACCCACTCCTGCTAAATCTCTTCAAGTTTTTCAGTGGTTCTGAGTTCACCCATCTCTTTTTGCTGCCCTTCTCCCTCCCTGACTACCTTTACTTGGGGCAGTGGGTTAAAGAGAGCTCCTCTCCCCCCAAAATTTTATGCCCACCAGGAACCTCAAAATGTGACCTTATTTGAAAACAAAACATTCACAAATGTAATTATTTAAAATGAGGTCACACTGGATGAAAGTAGGCCCATCATCCAATGACTGGTGTCCTCATACCTAACCCTTAACTGTATGCCACAATTTTAAAATAAAAAAATATTTTAATAAAAAAATGAAAAAATGAAGGTTATGTGAGGACAGACACACACAGAAGGAAGAAGGCCATGAGAAGATGGAGGCAGAGATTGGAGTGATGCCTCCACAAGCCAAGGAACCCCAAGAACTGCCAGCAGCCACCAGGAGCCTGGAGAGAGGTAAGAATCAAATCCTCTCTCAGAGCCCCAGAAGGAATCAGCCCTGCCTACACCTCTGTTAAATTTCTAGCTTCCAGAATAAAGAGAAAATACATTTCTGCTGTCTTAAACCATCCTGTTTGTAGTCACGTGTTATGGAAGTCTTAGGAAACTAACATACTTGGCAACTGCTGTTCATCCTTTAAGTATCAAGTAAATATTACATCTCAAGAATGGCTTTTGGTGCCTCTGAGAGTAATAGTTTCCAAACTTCCAAGTGCCGCAAAAGTAGAGGAAGTGGGTGGTTCTAACCAATGGAAATCTTTGCAACTCCATCCTAGAGATCTTGACTCAGTAGTTCCGAAGGGGTCCAGGAAATTTCATGTTGAACAAGCTGCCTGTAGGCCCCTCCCAGGGGCTGCTGATACAGCTCGTCTACAGAGCATGCACTGGGAAATGTTTCAGGCCAGGTCAATTCCACCACATCCACTCCTGCTTCCTCCTCAGAAGCACAATAACTTTGAGCAAATGCATTTAGCTCTCATTGGACATGACTCTCAATCAATAATTTTTTAATAAGAGAGAAGGATGGTGAGATTAGTTCAACCAAGGCAGAGGGCCATAGAGAGGAAGAGCTGGAAACCCAAGGTGAAGTTTGGAATATAGTTCTCGACCACCTCATCAGCTTCATCACTGCAAAATTGCAATAGAAAACAGAGGCTGGTCATCAGAAGGTGATGGTTGGTGCTTGAGCTTCAGAGACCATCACTCATAACAATGAATTTCCATGGCCACACCTATCTTCACACTAGTAACTTTGTATCTTTATCTAAAGAAGGGCTCCAAAGTCATGTAAGTACCACACTTCATAAAACTTAGATCTACCCATGCTTGGGAAACAGAAAAGGGTGAATTTAGGTTGAGAAGGGAGGGTCTTGTTTACTAGGATAAGAATTCCATAGTTTCTGGAGTTTGCTCTGTGGGATTGCCCAACAGGGAGCTACTGAGGTTTCTGGTGCAAAGAGAAGACAAGGTCATGTGCTTTGGGATGCTTGAGCTGATGGAGTGGGGCTGTGCTGAACAGCCTGGAGAAAGACTGGTTTGGGAGACCAGTCAGACTGTTTGCTTGCTGCTGAGCATATGGCTGAAATGCAATGAACATCAGTCTTCTGTCCCCAACCTCCCTCATTCTTCCAACCTCACTGAAATATAGCTCAATGGCAGGCAAATGTGAGTACTGACCCCACACCAGGGAGAGAGAAATTGCTGAAAACATTGTCTAGTTACACTAGAAAAAATACTCTTTCTAAATTTCTGAAATTAGCATCACACAATGTTATATCCCAGGATAGCTTAGATGAAAAGACTTCCTTTTTTCTTTTTTGTAGATTGGAAAATAAGGTTTATTTAGAAAGTTAATTGGTGGTGGGGGGGAAGCTTAGGAAAGTACAGTGGCCATAGCTCAAAGAACTACATAGCCAGACCAATGCTTAGCAAAGCAATGGCACTGGGGGCTTGAGGTTGAATGCTTTTAAACCTTCCCTTTGATGGGAGTAGGTCAGTAAGGTGATTGGGTAGTGGCATTTTTCACATTATCATGAAGGGGCAGGTGACAGACCACATCACCATGGCAGCAGTCATGTGACTAACCCACCCATCTGCCTGCTGTCCATCACCTGCCCCTTCGGGATGAAGTGACTTTCAAGTTTACAAACTCAAGTGACAAGCAACTCAGTCACTGAGGAGATGACAGAGGCCCTCCTTCCTCTAAATTCACATGGGTCTAGGGAGTCCCAAGTGCTGGGCAAACATTTCCAGGATAACTGCTAGTTACTAAAAGCCCTATTTGTCAATGATAATGCCATCTCCTACTCTGGTGTTAATTAGTCATTTCCACAGCATCTCTGACAAGGAGTTAAGTCCCAGTTAACCCAGATTTCAGACAAGATGGAGTAGCAAAGGAGCAGAGTGGCTTTAGTAAGACCACAAATTGTCAGCCAGGCTGAGAAGAGAAACAAAGAACCCCTGGCTGCTGAAATGGGCATGTTTAGGCAAAAAAAGGAAAGGTGTAGGAAGGAAAGTAAGGCTTCACAGCTAAATTAAAAAGGAAAATATTCACCACCCAAATGAGAGTATTCATTCAACAAACCTTATTTAACTCACCTGTGTAAGTAAGCACTGAGATAAATGATCATTCAATAAATATTTGTTGTTACAGATTAGGTTCTTTTGAGCTATTGGTATTTGGACATCTTCAAAAGTCACCCACATGCAAAGGCAGAGGAAAAGAAATCTGTGGTACCGTGTAGGTTTCCTTGTGTTCTGAATTTCTAAGGGATCAGAAGGGAACATTCTCTGTATTCTGGGAAGGGCTTTATGGCGATGAGCTTTCCGGGGAGGGGACATTTTACTCTGAATCAGATGACCACAATCACTTGATTTATGAACCTGTCACTACTATTTGATGCTGTATCAAATACATTTTGAGAAGTTCATTTGATGAACCTCTTCAACTCTCAAAAGCTTGCCGTAATTATGCAGATCTGGGGCAAATATTGTGATTCTTGCTTTCATTTCCTCTAATGGAGCTCATGCTTAAGGATTCCAGGGACCCATGAGCCTTCAGATTAGTGAGAGAGAAGTGGGGAATTTTGTTGCTAATAAGCTAAGATTACAGAGGCTCTATCCACATTGAAGCACATGGCATCACTTTTTTCCTATTATTAATTTCTTTTCATTATATTCCTACTAATACTGGCACTAATACTACTATCTTGCATTTCTTTAATCCTCGTTAACCGCCCAGGCATTTGCTTAACCCTTTATAAGAGGCTACTTTCTCCCTCCTCCAGCACATTCTCACAGGTCCCCATATTCCCAGTTGACAAGACAATTGTTTTCCAGGCAGCAAAGAACTTTGCTCTTTCTTATTTCTAAAATAAGAAAAAAAAATCAAACTTCTAATTCAGCCATAAGAGTTGGAATATGTTCCTCATATGACACATCATGATTATGGATTTATTGGGACTCAGAATTCATGGTCACCTGTTATGGGTAGCAGCTATCTGCATTCATCCAGACCCTCCAAATACATGCCAGGATTAAGTGTAAAAAGTCCACCCAGGACCATCAGAATGTTTTTGTCATATGTAGCTGCCTTGGCTTCCTGCCCTCCCTCCAGATCTCTGTTTTTGATATTGCCACTGGCATCTCTCACTAGAGCCCATCTCTAGATTCTTAAATCTAGATAACTGACTTTTTAATATATACATATATATACATCGTCTTACAACAATGAATCTACCCCAATCCTAGGGACTCTGTACCATCCAGTCCACACCCACCTTGAATTACCCATCAGAAGAAAGGCTAAAACAGAGATAACTGCATGTAAAAGCTCTTAGAAAGACTTTTCTATGAAGCTAAACCCTGAAGACTCACATAACTATAATCTGAACTAATAACACAGTTGATATTGGTTTAATATAATTATGTGATTCATCAAGTGTTTTGCATGTATGTGGTCTTGTTTTAAATTCAATATATATCAGCATATCCAACTTAAGGCAACCACAGAAAACAATTCCAACAATGTCCTCACAGACAAATTGGATGTTTCTCTTGAAGATAAATACACACAGTGTTGGTCTCACCAGAGAAAGGAATGCCTTTTGCAACAAAAGAGTATGAAAGCACAAGTGCCTATTGTAGGGAGTTTAGATGCCAAAATTCCTACCCCATGTGCATTCCTAACTAGTTACAAGATCTTAAGTGAGTTCATCTCTGTACCTCAATTTCCTAATTTCTAAAATAGAAGCAATAGATCTCTTCTGACTACTTCTCAAGTTTTTTAGTTTTTGAGAGGTTCAAATAAGACAACCCATGGGAAATGCCTTTAAGTTCATGAAATACACATATATACAGAAGTCTCTCTCTCTCCCTATATGTGTGTGTGTGTGTGTGTGTGTGTGTATACACATATATATATACACACAGAAATACATTGCACTTTTATTCCACCTTAACTGTATGAATGAAATGGCTTAGAAAAGTAAGTTTAAAGGATCCACTGAAATATAAGATGAGGATATTATTATACAAATAAGATTGTTGAGTTTCATGGCTGGCAAGATTCAAGGGCCTTAACCTACCTGTCAGATGCTAAACTGAACCCTTATGAGGAGAGGGGGAGGGAGAAGGGAGAGAGGGTGGGGGAGCTCTTGAAGCCAGAGCTTATTAAATCAATTATATGATTAATGTGAAAGAGAGTATGTGAGACAGAAGGAGGAGCGGAACAGCAATTCACTCAGCATGGCAAAGGCTGCTGATCAAGCATTTTTTGTAACCTTCTAAGCCACCAGGAAAATTGCCTCTTGGTAGATGAATCAAACTGGAGAAATATATCTGTTGGCAGCTTTTCATATTTAAAAAAATGGTGGTAGCATATGAAATCTCCTGTACCGCTCAATCCCAGAATTGACAGATATTAGAAACATTAGAACATCTCCATATGAATCAAAAATGACATTGTATCCTAGGTCAGAGTTTGCTCATGCGACGGAAGGGCAAAGTGTGCGATTCTGACATGACCAGAGCTACCCAAAGAGAAAAGAATGTTAATTACAGTGTTTGATGGAGTTTCTCCCCAGTGCACCACGGTAGAAATCTGCAAATTCTCAGTATGGCTTGAGTTCCACAAAACATCATTAGTCAGGAACGGGCAATGACTCAAGTCATCTCCTTGATGGAGTTTTAAGATAAATTCATCTTTCAGGACACAGGCCAGGTCCTGAATAAGAAGAAAAACCAAACAACAACAAATCACCCAGCCACCCTGACCAAATTAGCTGATCTGGTGGGTGACTATGGAAGTCTGAGGCCAGGGTTTCTATTAGCAACCAGGTCTCTCTCGTTCTGGTTGACAAGATGGACAACCATCCACCCTCGTAAAAGATTCATGACCCAACTTTGCACTCTCTACTGCTTGCTTTCTCATAAAACCAGTGCAAATCCTATCAAAAATTTAGCAGAATCCCTGCCTCATCTGTTTAGGCCTGAAGCTAGTTGCAGGGACAACTCATTAGGGACAGGCTCATTAAAACCAGCCCTTGGGCAAAAGCAGTTTGCGGGCCTCCTCATTTCTATTCACTCTCACCTCCCTGCCCAACCTCCTTGAGTCCTCAGACATGGGGCTTCTAATAATTTTGTACAGTGTGCAGGTCTGTTCACAGAGTTGCAGGGCTGAGGGTTCGACCAATGCTGCTCCTTACATCTGCCAGAAATGATCTCTGTCTCCTTCTTTGTGTCATCAGGAGGGCTGTTCTGGGCGAGAGAGGGCGGTGTGGTGGAGAAGACAATGGGGGGAATCCTAAAGGCTGGCCAGCTTCTCACCTGGGGATGGTTGGGGACAAATCTGGCTCTGGAGTGATCACAGGAGACCTAAGGACCAAACCAGAGCTCTGGCGGAAAAGGGCCAAAAGGTAAAATCTTCCGGGTCCCATTCATGCATCCTGTTCAGCCCAGTTCTCAGACCCTTGGGCACCTGGAGCCCGAGCAACAGTCTGCCTAATGGATTCATTACCAGATGTTTTTTGCTATGTGCCAGGATGCCATTCTTTCCATGAACCAAAAAAAAAAAAAAAAAAAGGAAAAAAAAATAGAAACACTATGTGTTTGTGCTGACAAAAAGCTATTGAAATCTTCAGGCATGGTAGCAAAGGACAGGCAGTCCCATTGCAGATGCAAAGCTTCCCAGTTGCCAGAGTCATTGAGTGAGTTTATTTTTGGAAGGGCAGGAGGAAAGTGCTACAGATGCAAATGCCAATGGTGGCCAGTGGAGAGTTAAGCAGACTAGTTCAAGGTCAATCATGAATCTGTGTTGACCTGGGAATGGGAAACCCATGCCCCACGGAAGTGTGCTTGTGCCACAGAGACCAGCTGGTGGTTGAAATGTGGGGAAGTTGCCCAATATGCCAGATAGTCTGATTTTTCACAAGAAGCCAAAAAATCTGGATTTTAAGTGAAATCTTTACATATTTAAATATTGGCAGCTAATAACCGAAAGACAGCAAAAAAACAACTGTATGAGAGAAACAAAAGTGTGGATTTTAGTTTACAACACGCGATGTGAAAAATATACTAAGTCAGGAGGGGCATGGATACTAGTCTTAGATTTACCGCTGCCTGGTGGCACTGGTATATCAGTGAATCCCAGGAGGTACCTCTCTACTGTTGTGTAAAGTGAAGCCCAGGCAACATGATCTCTCAGAGCAAAATTCCAGGTCTCTAATCCTTTAAAAATAAACTTTATTAGGTAGGGTCGACAGTTTCCAAAAGCATTTCACCATCTCAGATGGAACTAATATGCTCACAGCTCCACCGTTGCCAAAGCCTTTGATGCTGATTGTTCTTAAAACATAGATTACTAGCCTAACAGAGCTTCCAGAGGTAGAATTCCCAAGTCATACGCATGCAGCCTCAATTTCCTAACTGAGTCTGGTGTCCTTTAATAAAAAAAAGGTTGCTGAACAATTATCATAATACTATAAGAAAGGGATTGGCAGTAGTGGGAAACTGTGGGTGGGTGGGGCACTCTTCATCAATAAGGGTATCTGATCTCAAACCAGGTTAAGTGGGGACCAAGGAGAGGCCCAAACTTTACCTGTACAATGACCATTTGTATACCTAACCATGAATTGTGCCCCACATCTTTAAAATAAAAACTAAAAAAAAAAAATAAAAGAGGGGTTGGTTTCCCAGATCAATGGTGAGCAGGAGGATCCTCATGTATGCCCCATCTTATGGGGGACAAGGCAGGTCATGTCCTCCACTTCTCCTGTAAGAGGATATAGCTGTACTTCTTTAAAAAGAAAATAGGGATAGCATCTTGCTCTGTTGCCCAGGCTAGAGTACAGGGGCGTAATCATAGCTCCCAACAGCCTTGAACTCCTGGACTCAAGTGATCATCCGTCTCAGCCTCCTGAGTTATAGGACTACAGGCATCTTCACACCCAACTAATTGATCTAGACTTGATCAGAGGTTGGCATACTGGGCCATTGTGAGCCTGAGGGATCTTTGTTGCCCCCTCAGAAGTTGCTAAGGGTGGAGAATAGAAGGAAGGGGTGAAGCTGAGGAGGCAAAGACATGAGTTTCGTTTTCCTTTCTTCTTCCCTCTTCCTCAGCCCCAAGCAGAGAATCTCTCAACTTCACCAGTGTTGTTTTGAACATTCACCTGAAACTTTGAGCAAAATGTGTGAGACTAAAAATAAATGAATTAAAGAATTCATTAAACAACCCTCCAAATTAAAAGTATGAAAATCACAACAGGCTGGGTATCGTGGCTCACCTCTGTACTTTGGGAGCCTGAGGCAGGAAGATTGCGTGAGCCCAGGACTTTGACACCAGCCTGGACAACATAACAAGACCTCATTTCTACAAAAATTTAAAACAATTAATTAGCCAAGTGTGGTGGTACATGCCCATAGTCATAGCTACTCGGGAGGCTGAAGCGGAAGGATTGTCTGAGCCCAGGAAGTTGAGGTTCTGGTGAACCATGATCCTGCCACTGGACTTCAGCCTGGGTGACAGGGCAAGACCCCAACTCAATTTTTAAAAAAAGAAAAGAAAGTCACAATAGGATCTCTAAGTCCTAATTTTCTGGAAGCCTGAGGATTCACTACACTGCCTAACGCTGGCCACGTAATTCCAGTTCACTATGCTTCTGTAACATTTACTCCTCATTTACTGGGGTTGGGGACAAAAAAGGGGAGAAGAGACTCTTTTCCCTAAAATCACCACATGTATCATCTACCCCTTCCCCCATCTCAAAAGTTTACCTCAAAAACAGTCTTGCTTTCTCAGTGCTAATTCACACGTCCAGCCCCTTTCTCACCCCAGTATTCTATGATTGGGGTAAAATCCTCTCTGCTGTTTATCTGGGGAAACCACAAGGCCAGAGTGACATGATTTACCTTAATGGAATTGACTGAAGTGTTCTGTGGCTAAGGAAAGCTGGAGTCATGACCCACCAACCTATCCAGGGCAACAGTTTTCTAGGAGCTTTTAACATGTTGCGGCTTCTCCTCCGCCCCACCTATATCATCACCACCTCTTCCTAAAACTCCACCCCGATTTGACAAACAACGGATCTGTACATCTGAGAGTAGATGCTCAGCAAAGAGTATGCATGAAGAAAAGACATATCCATTAGCATTGCAGATACAGTCACAAATGAGACAGTACTTGCATGAATAGTGCCTTTAAAACAGTTATTTAATCCAGCTAAAATTTATCTTCGGGAAAAACTGAGCAGCGTTGGGAATCCAGACATCTTGCATTTAAAACATGGATTAAATGCTCTCCTAGTTGCCTTTCTTTGAGGGAGATATTTGCAAATCTCATACCAGCTTTCAAGACTTGGCGATGGCAGGGGCTAGGTGGATAATTCTGGGTTCAAAATCAAGCCTGGACTAGAAGAATACAAATGATTTGTTCTCTTTCTAGAGTGAATGGTTGTGTTTCCTTCATCCAAAAACAAAGGTGAGGCCAGATTTCTTATCTGCTTTTCACGGTCTCCTTTAGCTACCAGACGTGGCCTGTTCTATAAAGAGATGGACTTGCAGCTTCAAATCACACCATTGACACGTGGGGAGTCCACTTGGGGCATGGTCATGTGATTAGTATCTTCGGCTGGATCTGTGATTTCAAGGTCTCCTGCATCAGTGAAGACAAGCACAAGGCAAAGGTTTGTGTGAAGGAGACTTCCACTGAAGGACAAGGGCATCCGTCCACCAGCACCATGAGCGTGCGTACAGGGCGTGCACAGAGACCCTGTGTCGGCTCAACAAAACAAAGTGCGGTGAACCCCACTCCACCACAGCACGACCTGCCCTTATTAAAGATTCTCTACAAACAGGTGCTTCTCACTGGGCTGACTTCTGAAATGGCTTTCTTTTTATTCCCAGGGACACATCAAGAGCTGAGGGGGGATTCATGCAGTATAGATCAGTCGGCCATTGACAGCGCATCAGGCTTTGACAAGCTGCTTGGCGCGGTTGAAAGTCTAGGTTGGGCTTGGGCCCATCAAGGCTACGCTATTGAATTATTGACAGGCGCTCACCGTGGTGCTAGGGGAGAGCGAACCATAGCCTCAGCTCAATAAAGATGAAATGGAAACCCTCTCTGAAGCCGACTTTAGCACGTTAAAGGAGTTTTAATGGGCTGGTTTAAAATTCAGTAAGAGAATGCATTAGGCTGATTATATTTTCAATGGCTAAATGCAGGCACGCACATAAGTTTGGGATTCTGAAGGGTTTACAAATGAGTGGGGAGCCTGTCAGGACGAATTATGCCCTTCTAAAGGAAAGCAAGAGTTCATGTATGTTCCAGCCTGATTTCAAGAGCAATCATTTTCCTGCCCTCTCTCCTTGATACCCTTCTTCTGCCATTCCAGGAGAGTGCTCAACAGCTGGTCTGAATTTAATAAACTTATCCTGCCCTACCATCTTGGTCACTTTGGTCCCAAAGGACCCAAACCATAAACTGAAATCTTTGGTAGCACTTTTTGCCCCCTCTCATCCTATTCATAACCTCCAACCTATCTCTGGCAAGAAGGTGTTGCTCACATCAGCATCTCATTAGGGGACATGAATAACTCTCTGTAGCCAGTGTCCCCTGGTTAGTAAATTAATATTAACAACTCTGATTTTTCTTATATAATCTTTTCTTCTTTAAATTCCCACCTGCCAAGATTTACTTGTATTTTAATAGCTGATGTCAGACAAGCACCGTGCAGAAAGTCCCATCTCAGAACTATAATTTTAAATACAATGAGACGCGCATCAACTGTCGCATTGACATGCAGGGAATTATTCCACGTGGACTTTTGAAGTGCATCCTAAAAGCTTCAAAGACCTAGCACATTTTAAAAGAATGTAAATTGATGATCGTGGTATGCTTTTTTTAAAAGCAATTTGTCTAATGTGACCCTATATTCGTTAAATTTTTTTTGTCTTTGCTTCCAATGGGCTGCCTCCTGTCAAGATGCAGAAAGGGTAGACCAGCACATCTAAATCTGTGTTCATTTGCCTTCCACAAGATTATCTTTGCCACGTTGAGCAGTATAAGTAAATCAAAGATGCTTCTCGGGGCTGCAGGAGTAGGCTAATCTCCAGACAAATATTTAGAAGGCAGCTTTGCCTACTCCGGCCTTAATCGTTTCCAACTGATTTGACTTATTCTAATTACAGCCTTTACGTTATAAAAGCCATTTTTATGTTGCCGGGGAGCAGTTTCATTGCAAACACATGAAATTTTGCTGAGTTTCCGTTCCCATGTTGATTATGGAAATGGTACTCTGCAGCTTGGCTCTAATTAGAAAAACACACTGCATGGAACGTCAACAATTTTTAACATTAATAATGTGCCGACAGTGTCCTTTTGTCTCTCTTAACATCCTTCCCACAAAGTCTGACACCAGAGAGTCTGCAATTCACTCTGCAATGGAAGGAGGACTCATCTACCCCAGGTCTGATGGACAGGAACTCCCCCACGCCCAAAGTGGAAGCTGTCTATTTGGAGAAGAAGGATACTAATTTAATATAATAGAAAAGAAAGGGGGAAAATATAATTAAATTCTAGCACATTTGAGGGGAGTGCATTTGTTTCATGATTATGAACTTGGAAAATCCTAGCACGGTATCATAAAGCAGATTAAATGAATCCTGTGGCAAATCAGAGAGTGCTGTGGTGTATCTTCTCTGGGGCTTCTTTTTGGGGTCATGAGATTTTATAACATGTTAAGAAGATCCTGGCAAGGAGACCAAATGATTTTCTAGATATCTTAGTAAGACCAGAGATAAGGGACAGGGACCAGAGCTCAGGACTTGTTATCCCCATAGGTTCCTGAGTGCTTTTCAAGTGCCTGGTAGAACAGAAAGAGTTAACCTAGGGCCAGTCCTTTAACTTCAGGGATCCTCAGTTTCCTCATCTTTCAAATGGGATGCTTATACCTGCCTTGCAAGGTCACTGTGAGGGGGAGGCATAGTGAAATGCTATTGGACTGTACTGTAACTGCACACTCATCCAGCTAATTTGGAGAGGGATATAATGGACACTGCCCAAATTTCAAACATCCCTAGCCTTTGAACAGGCAGTTATGGTTCTTATAAAATCTAACATGAAGCCATACACATATGCTTAAAATCATTTGTCTAATTTTCCTACCATAGTGCATTGGGATACAAATAAGGAAGATAGAAATACATACTCGAAATAACATAAACATTCACACAGAGGAAAGATGCTCATGTTTTCTCTACATATATCTTTTTTTTTTTTTTGAGTTGGAGTCCCACTCGATCACCCAGACTGGAGTGCAGTGGCCGCTCCCGGCCACCGCAGCCTCGACCTGCTGGGGTCCGGCGATCCTTCCGCCTCAGCCTTCCGAGTAGCCGGAATTACAGGCATGCGCTACCACGCCCGGCTA
>CAUYQG010208758.1:0-10289 GCA_963574415.1 Tarsius wallacei
TGTGATAATTCAAATTATATTTATAACAGTGTCAAAATTAATACATGGTTTTTATTTTATTTTATTTATTTATTATTTTATTTATTTATTTATTTTGAGTTGGAGTCTCACTCCATCGCCCAGACTGGAGTGCAGTGGCCGCTCCTGGCCACCGCAGCCTCCACCTGCTGGGCTCCGACGACCCTTCTGCCTCAGCCTTCCAAGTAGCTGGAACTACAGGCACGCGCTACCACGCCCAGCTAATTTTTTGATTTATTGTAGAGATGAAGTCTCGCCAAGTTGCCCAGGCCGGTCTCAAACCCTCGGGCTCAGGCAATCCACTCACCTCAGCCTCCCAAGGCGTGGGATTACAGGCTGAGCCACCGAGCCCGGCCAAATACATGGTTTTTAATATATCTAAGGGGATTTCTTTTCATTTTATTTAAAAAATAGAATATTTTATTTGTACTCATAATCTCCTTATGCCTTAAAACTGTTTTGTCTTTAAAAAATTAATAATAATTTATATCCATTATTGCTTGAAAATAGTACATATCTTAATATGATGAGCTTCCTTAGTAGAAAAAGCTGAGGCTCAGAAGTAATAAATCACTAGAAACTTCAGAATACTGTCTTTATTTAACCCAAGATTCTCTTGAGAGATTGGGTTATTCACCTAAAACTGAGGATGCTTTCAAGGCTAAACATTTGCTATGGGTGATAGATCCAGGACTGTAATTTACTGGGACAGCTCTCATTCAACCTGCTGAGGATATGACTCCTTATTGATTAGATGACCTTTGTCAAACTGACTTGAGGGCTATGACTTTTTAGTTGTAAGAAGTCGTCCTATCTGTGCCACCATGTAGACAAATGAGCAGACCACCTGCTAAATAGCCTATCTAGTCAGCGTCTTCTAGAGAGAGATGTAAGGGGAACTTGGTGAAGTGGAAAGGTGAGTGACACAATGAGGCAGGGGACTAGGATATAAGATTATGCTTTGTATTAATATGGCTGGGGAAAATTCCTTCATATATTTAGGCCTCATTTCTTTTCTGCAAAATCTAGGTTTGGGTGAACATGTTGCAATATACCTTTTAGCTCTAAGATTTTAGATTAAAGTTTAAACAGTCTTCTGAGAGTATAAAATAGTCCATTTTAAAAAATGACCTATGTTCGATGTTTCAAAGTTATAAGAAGTTATTCTTAGAACTAATAGTTGAATGCCCCTATTTGAGACATAGTAGGCTATTTTAAAATGCTCTCTACCCTTTGGTTCATCATTATTCATATCCCCTCTATAGTTTGAGGGTCAAAGATAATGTCTAAAGCTATTATTTTCCCCTAACCTGTGAAGAAAATATGCCATATTCTCATTAAACATGAACTAAATGGCTATAAAATAAAAGCTGTAATGTGAATGTTCAAGGACAAATCCTCTACTTTTGTTTTCTTTTGAAAGTTAGAGCTGTCATATTTGTCACAAACAGCCTTTGTTTTAAATTATTGTTTTGTTTCCATGAAGTCATGTTATCGTTAACATTGTTTTCTTTAACTGTATTGTTATAGCATTTATGAAGAGATTTAAAAAATACTTTGGATACATTCTATATGTTTATATAGTAATCGATGCAAAATTATCCAAGAAATAAGAGAAAAAAGCAATGGGAGATTTTTTTTTAAAGTGGAAAAGCATACATTTTGGGGAGATTCTTTCTACAGTGTTTTAACACTAAAATATGTGATGCTATGCATAATATATATCTAATATTAGTGTGGTGGTTTTACACAAAATAAGGTAGCCGGTAAAGAATCCAGAAAAAAGTTCATCATCATAAATAATCAAATCAATATTTGAGGGGTTATTGATAATGAAAACAATAATCCATGAAACACCAAAATACAATGTACTGAATGTAATATTACATTCACAGGTTTTGATTATCCACACACCTGATCCTCAAAATCTTTGGCCATGGTTAATAAAACCCTAGCTTCTATCATGGTTCCAGGAACCACAACTCTTTGGCAGTCATCTAATTTTGTCCATGCTGTTATTTTCAAACATGGATACATAAATTTATTTGAATACCTAAAAATGTATTTTGCTTGTTTTTAGAAAAGTCCAAGTAAACTGAATTCTAAAACAGTACTCAATAATATATTTTATCTTCATCATGTTAATTCATTAATAGTTACCCATTAAAATTACTTTAAAAGTATTTTTTCTTTTCTGCAATAATCATGATTAATGACTAGTGCAGTATTTCCATTTGTCATTGTCATTGTGCTTTTACTTGTATTTCAATAATATATGTTTATTTTTATTTGAGAAGTTCTACATGGAAAAACAGTACAAAGATAGATGACACATATGTTGCCAATGACATGTTATTAAAATGAAATTGTATCATTGTTTATCTGTTTGGTAAAATTTTATTCCATTCATATAAAAGGAAGCAAATAAAATAAATTTTTAATGAGAATATAATGCTTTTGGGAGGAGTTATCAGTAAAGAGATTCCAGGTGACAACATGCATAACTATGGAATCCAGAGAAAAATGTGTTTCCTCAATTTTAAGGAAGGTATAGTTAAAGTTTTTAAAAGTTACTTATAGTAAATATGAAGATTTTCTGACAACTCTACTATTATCTGACGACTCTGAGATGAACATACTCCAAAATGATTTAAGTGGTAATGTCAAATATATTTATTGGAATTTTGGCCTCCTAAGATATTTAGCTCATTACTTTAAATACACTGAGAATGATTCATTTTGACTTACATATATACATATATTTTAAATACACTTATTTATTTTTAGATGCAAAGCGTTAGATGATAAGAAGACAAAGATAAATAATGCAATGCTTCTCACCACAATGAAATGATAAATGTATAAGACTATGAATATGCTAGATAAGTTATACATCACTTAACAACAGGACTATGTTTTGACAAATGCATCATTAAGTAATTTTCTTAGTACTATTAGATATTATCAGATATTGTTCAGCTTAAAAAATATTAAAATATTATCTAATCCACATGTGTTCAAAATTAAACAGTGAGAAAGACACAAATGTCCATCTATAAACAAGTGGACAAAACAAAATGTGATACATCCAAAAAATGAAATCTTACTCAATCATGAAAAGAAACAAAGCTTTTATACATGCAAAAACTTGTATGGCCTTTCACCAAAGGCCACATATTATTTGATTTTGTTCATTTGAAATGTCCAGAATAGTTTCAAATATGTAGAAACAGAAAGTAGATTAGTGGTTGTCAGGGATGGGAGGAAGGAAGATTGGAAAACATTTTTATACTAAAATGTACTGAACTATGTACTTTAAAAATGGTTGAAATGGTGACTCTTAGGTTTTGTGAATTTTATCTCAAAAAATGGTACTGAAAAAATACAATCTAATGCAATATCCATGCTAATGTTATAAGGTAAGCATTGTAAAAGTAACTGTTTTAAATCAAAACCCAAACAGAACAAAACAAAACAAAAAACTAGTATCAGATAAATAAGATAATTTGTTTTTAAACACACTGCTGGAAAATGGAAAAAAAACTGGTTCAAAACTATTTTATTCTCTTTTTACCACAATGCTTCATGAGATGCATCTTAAGAATTTTCTATAATGTTAGGTATAACATTATGTAATATGTCCACCTTTAAAAATTATCTTACTATATTTTTCATCAGCATTTTTATAATCAAATTTAAGATTATCAGAGAGTTCTTCCATGTTGGCTTCCATCATATTTTGTATTATTGTATCTCAAGTTCCTGTAGGACAGACATTCTATGTTTGTCTCTTTGAATTTCTCAAAATGTATGTTCAAAGCATACTACATATTTTATATGAAATAATGCTACTTTTTATTAACATATATTATTTTATTTTAAAGATTCAATGTGTCTCTTAAATCATTTGCTTATATAGCCTTTATATAATTGACATGCTTTTAAATATTTTGGTTTATTTATAGTACTCAAAGATGCCATAAAATTTTAAGGTTATTTTTTTAATTTTTAAAACTTTTTGTAAATAAAATTAATTTGTACTATCAAAAATTAGACATATATTTTCTTTATTTGTCATTGTAGTTTACACATTTTCAACCAAATGCTTTGATCCTTTTTGTTTAGAGCCTCTCACTTCAGATTCAGAACATTCACTTGACCTTGGAAATGTGTTCTTCCTCCTGTTTAGCACTTTGTAGAATAGGATAACATTGAGTTCCCAGGAAGCAATGGTAATGTCAAAAATTACAGCCTCATAAAAGCTTTAATTCTCACCATAAAAATAATATATAAAGTAGAGAACTATGAGGGTGCCTCACATATTGCAATGTCAGGTTTAGGAGCACTACTATAAAATTTATAATACCTATCTATTTGATAGTGGGTGAGAGCGCAAGAAAGTGTTGCTTAAATATAGCTAGGTTATAAACAAGTGCATGCTTTGGGGAAGGAAGTTTGGGGCATGTTTTGTAGAACACATGAATGTTAAAGACCTAATGTTTAAAAACCCTGTTTCCTTAAGATAGAACTCTAAAAATTATATTTTATAATCAAAACATAATGAGTTGAAATTACAAAATATGATATGCTGTATGGATATGCGGGAGAGTGAGAGCTGTGATTAAATGAAAGCACAAAAGCAAAAACAAAAACAAAAAAAAATAGAAAAACGAGACTACCAAATATTCAACTAAATTGGCATAAACAGAAATGACTAAGAGAGCATCTGCGAGCTCAGGACACCATATGCCAGATTAGACAGAATTAGCTCTGCTTGGCCAGTGTTACGCCTCAAATCCTAGGTTTTTCAGCTGGATCCTGATCTACCAAGATCCCTTCCTAGTATCCTGAATATGGCTGGAATTTACATTGCCTTGAGACACTGTTTCTGCATTATCAGAGCACAAGACCAGGGTTTGAAAGTAGAAGACACTAAATAGGCAGGTGGAACTGTTCTGGTGAATTAATATGATCTTATATCCTCCATATGGTTACTATGACTTTAGTTTCATAGGTCACGCAGCAGCAGCTCTTTCTGTTCTAGGCCTTTCCACTTAGACAATTAATGTTTTATTCGTTTTAAAAAAATTTTGTCCTTTTAAAATATTCTATTTGGGTCAGGATGATTAGTAAACTTACAGTTTTGCCTTGGCCTGGTCATCTGCTACTTGTGTTTTTCCCTTCATATCCAGATAATTTTTCTTTCTTTACTTAAATACTTTACTGGGATAAATTATCCTTTCACTCTGGAAATCATTTATTTTGTCTATCATTTTAAACACTATTTCCCCTTAAATAATGTTTTTATCCATGTGTCCACCGACCTTCCCTGCCTCCCTACCTCAGCAGCAGCTCATGTATTTCAGGAAACTGACCATAACCTCTATAATCAGTTCCAGTGGTGGTGTCACAGGGGAAAACCCAAAACAAAAACAAAACGAAGACTTTATTTTCCTTAATGAAATTTTGTTAAGAAAGTACCTTTGACACAATGTCATTACCTTGAAATGTGATGAATATTTCAGAAAAGGTTTTCTTTATTTCCATGAGAAGGTCTCTTTATCTCTCCTTGTGTCCATAAACAGGGGTGTTTGCAGTCCTGACTGCTTCAGTTTGTCACCCAGGAAGAAGTATGGGGACAAGGTTAAGAAGAAGCCAACAATGTAGATGCAAAGCAAAATGAGACAACCAATCTTGATCTTTGATGGTTTCATTAAGCCACTGGATGAATAAGATATGAAGTTCCTGCTAGAGCTATATATTTTCTTGTGTAAATTAATTAATTTATTATTTTCAAAGCTGGCTTGAATCTGACTCTCTATGACTTGCTCTAAGAGCATATTATCTGATAAATATGTTTATATTTATCTTATATTTTAGTATTTGTTAAACATCTGACCATTAAATAGGTCAGATAACATTAAATAGGTACAATAATCTATTTTTTATTTCAATATTAAGAATTCGTATTTTAGAGACTCTAGCTTCTTTTCCCCATGGTCAATTAAGAGATTTATCTGAGCACATGTTGCCTTGTTATGAACCCTACTGAGGAATCAACATCTCTTCTATGCTTTTTTTTTTTTCTGGAGTATGGCATCATAGTGTTCATCATCTCTAGCTTTATCATGTTTTTATTGATTTGATATTTAATGCCACTTTTCTCAGCTTAGTATATCGTACTGCTGTGTTTAGTATAATAGACTCAATGTGTAGACAGACTCAATGAATTAGAAACCCTGCCTTCTCAGAGCTTGCAATCTAACAAAAGATGTTGCTATAACTTTTGCATGCCTTTATGGCATTGTTGGATGATATACCATTTACTGTTCCCCAGGACATCACAAAAATAGAAAACTATTTTACAAGCAAAATGAAAAAAAAAAAACTTAACTTAAAACAAGAAATGTATATTTATTTTAAATTTTATGCTCTGCAAAAGAACAAGAGAAATGACAGTGTTTCCAGTCTATCGAAAACACAAAGAGTTAGAGTCTCTCCTGGCAGGGCTAAGGATTCACAGGCTGGGCATTTGGAGAAGCTTTTCTCCATGTGCACCTGGGTGTAGGTTTAATATGCCGCTGAGTTCTTGTTTTGCACAGGAAGGCAGTCATGAAGCACATGCCACAGCAAACACCTGCTCCCTAGCCATATGAATATTTTTGAACACTACAAAAATAGGCAGAGAGTAGGTGCAGATACAATTATTGCGGCAGATTTGTAATTTTCAAAGGAAAATTGCAGCTTTCATTACTGCTGTCTAAATTTAGATGAATGAGAGCAAAATCAGCAAAGTAAGTTTTTGATGTTATATATGTATAAATTAAGAGTTTGCATCAGAATCTAAGTTTGCCAGTTTTCTGCATTTTTTATATTTTGGTATGAATGTTCTAGAAGATGGAGATTAAAGAATAAATTCTAAAACTGTTTAAGTTATGTTTTGTTCTTCCGATACAGTTTGTTTAGTCATTTTATGTCTGATAAGTGAAAGTAATACTAGGAAAGACAAGTAATACTGAAGTAAAAATGTACTTCAGCAGAATGAATGAATAGTGGAGCTATTTTTACAGGGCTCTGAGAAGCGACGGAGCACTGTAGAAACTCTTCTTCAGAAAAATAAAGTTGCACACAAAATTTCGCACACAATTTCAAAGCATTATGGATTCCTTGGATCTATTTACTATTTGGTGTAAGTTAAACATCCTTCCCTTCCGATAAATCTAAAGTAAATAAAAGGAAAAATTGACTTAAAAAAATCTAAGGGTAAATAATTGAAGTGCCATCTTGTTAGCTTATTCTTGTAAATAAAACATTCATAAAGTACAGCACATTTTCCTTGTGCCTTAGTGCTCAATTTGAAGTGTATCCAGTTTTTCATACCATGAAGAATAAATACAGAAAAAATTATCAAATTGATGTAAGTTGATAAACTTTAAAATATGTAAGGTACTCCATGTGTGTTTGTATACATATTTGATAATACATATTATAATGTAAATGTTATCCTTAATGTAACCTTATTATTTTCTATATAGGTGCTTAAGTACTTGAAATATGAGTCCATTAATTAACTCTACTGTATTTGCTTGTATTCAACTACATGTAACAGGACCTAAAATATAGTGGCTTAATGAAAATGTTTTTTCCACCTCACCTTTCAAGAAGTCCACATGTTGGTAGACCAGAACTGGTCAAATGACTCTACGACGTTACCAGTGTCTCAGGATCTTTCTTTCAACTCATCTGTCTTTGACACGAGATTCACATTTTCACGCACATATGATAGCAAATACATGGGGCAGTCTGTGCCCTACACAGAAGGCAAGAAGAGATATATTAGGAAAATGAATGTGATCTGCTTCTGTGGAAAGCAAACTCAATGGTCATACTGTGTCATTAGGATAAGCCTGAGGCCAGACAATAAATTCTTGTCAGTCAGTATATATTACTGCCCCCCAAAAAGAGTGTGATTCTACTAGTAAACATGAAAGTAAGAATGGATATCTAAGGCAACTTAGAGTTTCTATAATGATTAATAGTTTTATCAGTCTATCTTTGTACACACTTATTAGGTACCTATTTGGAATATACTTTATACCACCTAGATAACTTACTACACTTACTGACTTTAAAATGTTAATGAGTGATGTAGTTTCATAAATTGATAATAATGAAAATAATTTTGGTAAGAATGTATGATGGGTGTGTGTGAAGGAAATCTACCAAATTTAAGTGGAAGAGGAGGATAATTAATTAGAAGATATTTCACTCAAGTAGTTTTTGGTCACCAGGAATGTTGAGATGAGTTCTCCTGAAGGTCATTATAATGTTACTCACATTTATGGTGTGTTTACTGTGGCCAGATGCTGTAACTGAATGCCTTCTTGACCCTTTTTTATTTAGCCCCCATAACAGCTTTATAAAGCACTACACTTGTCTTTATTTTAAGATGAAGAAAAAGCTTTTCAGAGGAATCAAGTAATTTTTTCAATAACTCTTAGCTATTAATATGTTTTGCTAGGATTTTAACTCGGTTTTCTTTAATGCCAACACCCCCACTCTTAACCATGGTATAGAACTATGTTGTCTATAAGCAAAAATGTGAAAACAGAGCACTGCTTTTGAGGGGTAGCAAATTATAAGAAGTTCAGAGTTACTAGAGGATAAGTTAACTCCGGAAATCTCAAGAAAGATAGAGAGGAAGTGTGGGCTAATAACTCTTCTTAAAATTTAATTAGGGAGAATCTTTTAGAAAGCTCCTGTATGTAAGGAGATGTATGTATGTATGTAAGGCGATGTCATAGAACAGTACTTCTCAAACCTTAATGTACATACAAATCCTTGGGGGAGCTTATTAAAATTCAGATTAGGATTCAGGAGTCCTAGAGTTAGACACAGGACTCTTCATTTTTAAACATTTTCCCTCCTTTGCTGCCCAAGATAACAGAATGCTGCTGATGCCCTTGACCTTAAGTAGGAAGGTTATTGATCCAGAGGTTCTGGAGGGTGAATTTTGAGGAACATATTGGAAGCACAGACGTATTAGTTGAAGAATAAGACAAACTTTGAGTTACAAATACCAGTTAATAAACTGTTGTGGGCACATTGCCAGGTTAGTGAGATGAGAAGGAAGAAAATCAATTGCTGAAACTGCAACACATGTAAATATAAGCTGTGGAATACAACGATGAAAGAGACTTTGACTCTGTAGAGGAAATTGAGAATAACAAGAAGTATATGAATTGCAACTGTATAAAATGTACTGATGTCAAAGCTTTAAAGTAATCAAACAGGAAGAGTCAATTTCCCATTATCTTATGTAGTCACTTGCTTCTTTGGAAGAGGGTAAGGATTGCTTATGCCCACTCAAAACAAGTCCTTATTATCTATAAGTAGTACTTTCCACACATCAGAAGTAAAATAACATATTTTTACCACTACTGTTTTCAGTAGACCTCTGCAGTAGTTCTAAAGAAAAAGCACACATAAAAATTTTAGCTAGGAGATGATATATATCATAGCTAATGTACATGAACTGAGCACATTTCTGGTAAACAGACACAAAAACATTAATTGTAAACTAGCTTATTGAATTGCATAGTTGGATAATAGCTGAGCAAATGGGAATATATGAAATAAATTTACTAGTACAATAATTTTTTATTTTGTGTAATGTGATACAGGTGAAATAAGGCAGAAAAACAAAAACTATCTCCTGACTAATATGGGCTATGCTGCTCTCCTTTTGTTTCTGCCAAATTTTAGAGTTTAATGAAGATCAAAAGAATATAAATGCCCCAAGTAGTGCAATCTGGCTCCAGTATATTCATAACTTCTCTTAATTAAAATATAACTAGGCTAAAAGCAGAATTTGCTGTTTCAACAGGATTCATTCATTTATTCTTTCAGAAAATATTTATTGAGTGTCCACTGTTGTTAGATACTGCTAAAGACACTATAGTTTACACAGTAAAGTTGATTAAAGAAAGCCTCTGCTTTCATGAGTATCAGAGTATTAAGAGTTAACATCTTTTAAACTAAAAATAAATAGATAATTTCAGATAATAGTTAAAGAGTATGGAAATGTCATTTAAAATAATTAGGACAATGATCTAACGTACATTTGGTCTCCTTTGAAAAGCTGCCATTTTATGTATGATCTTAATTATTTAAAAATGTGTCCCTATCAAAATATCTGGAGAGCCAGGCTCGGTGGCTCAGCCTGTAATCCCACACTTTGGGAGGCTGAGGTGAGTGGATTGCCTGAGCCC
>CAUYQG010208763.1:0-21662 GCA_963574415.1 Tarsius wallacei
CCTTTGGGAGGCTGAGGTGAGTGGATTGCCTGAGCCCGCGGGTTTGAGACCCGCCTGGGCAAGCAAGACCTCATCTCTACAATAAATCAAAAAATTAGTCGGGCATGGTAGTGCGCGCCTATAGTTCCAGCTACTTGGAAGGCTGAGGCGGAAGGATCACTGGAGCCCAGCAGGTCGAGGCTGCGGTGGCTGGGAGCGGCCACTGCACTCCAGTCTGGGTGACAGAGTGAGACTCCAACTTAAAAAAAAATATATATATATATATATCAGCAACATTCTTCTCAGACCTAGAAGCAACAATACAGGAATTCATATGGAAACATAAATGACCAAGAATAGCCAAAACAATCCTCAGCAAAAAACAAAAAGAAAAAAAAAAAAAAAAACCAGGAGGAATCACACTCCCAGACTTTAAAATTTGTTATAAAGCTACAATAATCAAAACAGTCTGGCATTGTTACAAGAACAGCCATATAGACCAATGGAATAGAATTGAGATTCCAGAAGCAAAACCTCAACTTCTCAACCAACTCATCTTTGGCAATGCCTCCACCACCAACCACTGGAAAGAGAAGAATCTATTCAGTAAATGGTGCTGGGAACACTGGCTGATCACATGCAGACAATTGAAACAGGACCCCTACCTATCCCCATGCACAAATATCAACTCTAAATGGATCAGAGTCCTAAACAAAAAACCTCAAACTATAAGAACCTTAGAAATGCAGGTGACACTCTAATTTGAACTAGCAACCAGCTCCTGGTCAAAATCCCAAGTACCCATGCCATAAGAGATAGGATAGACAAGTGGGACCTTATCAAACTGACAAGCTTCTGCAAAGCCAAAGAAACCATCAAGAGAGCAGGGAGACTGCCCACAGACTAGGAAAAAATATTTGTCAGCTCTCTGTCTGACAAAGGCCTAACATCTAGGATCTTCAAGGAACTCAAACATGCTGAAAAGAAAAGAACAAGCAGCCCCATTACAAAGTGGACAAAAGATATGAATGGACAGTTCTCAAAAGAAGATATACGAGCATCCAACAGGTACATGAAAAAAATGTTCAGCCTCACTAGTCACCAATGAAATGCAAATTAAAACAACAATGAGATACCACTTAACTCTAGTCAGAATGGCCATCATCAATAACTCAAAAAATAACAGATGCTGGAGAAGATGTGGCAAAAAGGCAACACTTCTACACTGTTGGTAGGAGTGTAAACTAATACAGGCTCTGTAGAAAACAGTGTGACGATTCCTAAAAGTTCTAAAAATTGACCTTCCTTATGACCCCGCAATCCCCTACTGGGAATATACCCAGAAGAATTCAAATCACTCTATAAAAAAGATAACTGCACATGTATGTTTATCACAGCATTGTTCACAATCATAAGAATGTGAAACCAACCATGCTGCCCATCAAAAGAGGACTGGATAAAAAATGTGGTACATATACAAAATGGATATTATGCAGCCATAAAGAAGAACAAAATCATGAACACCACAGCAACCTGGATGAATTCAGAGTCTATGATACTGAGTGATCATTCACAGAAACAAAGAACTGAGTATCACATGCCAACATATGGAAACTGTTTTAGAATATGCTTGGGAAAAAATTGCTGTAGAATTTTTGAAGTCTATATTTATATATTGGCATGAGCAAAGTATCGTTTTGTAAATGTGCGTACAGAAGTTGATCTAAAAATAATTCAATGAGCATCCTGAGGAGATTTACCATTGTAGGAGAAGAAATAATTTATGTACTTACATGTATTATTATTTTATTGTTCATACCCTCCCTGTAGTAGCTATGGACTCAGTTTCCTATGAAACATGGCAGATGCCCTTAATAAATTTCATGTAATAGAAGTATTCTTTCATATACGATGTGACATCAGATTGATTACCAGTGGTAAGGATGACAGTTCCATTCCTATGTATTATGCACTAAGACATTCTTTTTTAAATTGCTAACAACTATAATAAAAGTATTGACAGTAGTAGGAAACTGTGGAGGGTTGGGGGGCGGGGAGGTGGGATTGGCAGTAGTGGGATACTGCCTGGGGAAGGGGGGCACACCTCATCAACAAGGGTACCTGCATAATGAATATTTGTATACCTAACCCTGAATTGTACCCCACAAATTTGAAATAAAAATTTAAAAGTTAAGAAAAAAATTTTTTTTACATTGGTAACAAAATTATCTCTATTGAAAAAGCACTTTGGTTTTCTTCATTTATCATTTGGAATAATTTTGGGAAAAAGGAAACAGAGACGAGAAAGCTATTTCCATGAGTTACGGACCATTTTAAGAGAAAAACATCATGCCCGTTATTGAATTAAGTAGTAGAGTGGTTTTATTTTTAATGTGAAACTTAGCATCAGAGAATGATTGATCATTTCTTTCCACATAAGTCAATGCTGATAACTCTTAGAGTTCTCCTCACTAGTTAATCAGTTACTTTTCCTTAGATTTGGTTTCTATACCTGTTTGTACTTCATTTTCCTAATCTCTTTTTCTATTGAATAGAACGTGTAAATGACTATTGCAGTATTTTTACACTGGTTTTCCATATCTTCCCTCTTCTCACAAAATAAATACCTCTTAAAATTCTCTCTGTATGGAACGTGTGAAGCACAATCTTCCTTATTATTGACAGGCAAACAGAGTTTTGTCCTTTGAATTCTCCTTGTCTCCTGTCAACCTTGTTTAGTTCTCAGTAGCTACACCTGTGTCTGGTTAATCTCATTTTTTAGAAAGCATAAATTGAGGGATGATTATGCTTCTGTATATGCTTACTGTTCACAAAACTGTCAACCTCTGTGGGACTTTTTCCAAATATGAAAAGCCTGCTTACAACAAGTTGGGTTTAGGTGATTAACTGAATAATATAGCTTCTCAATTTGGATAAAGGTAAATTGGAGAACATTCATTTATTGTAAGAACAGCGGAAGTCTTCTGTTGTGGGATGTATGACTGGTCTATTTAACTTTAAGTTATTATGCCTGTAATGAAGCATCTTCAATGTGGGGGCAGGAGAGTGCATGTTCTATTGAGTCACAAAACAATCACTGGGGGAAGCTGCTTGCCACAATTTTATTGAAGAGTGAAATCTTGATTAAAGTGAAAAGTATGGAAGGAGAGTATACATCCTTTCATATTTCTATGGGTTTCTGGCATGAAATTAATCTATTATCTTAACAGAGTGGAAAGTTATTGAGAAGTCACTATGCATAGAAGTCAATATTGTATTTCTTGAAAGTATTTTCAAATAAATCTATCCTAAGTCTTGGCTGGATTACTAAATTGCCATCTGGGCATAGTTCCCCTAAAATCAAAGTTTGTTGTTAGTGTTCAGTTTTATAAATGAGTTTTATAAGTGTTGTATTCTTTTTTTTTAACCTTTAAGTTTCTGATTTTAAAATTGTGGGGTACAATTCAGAATATACAAATATTCGTTGTGCAGGTACCCTTATTGATGAAGTGTGCCTCACCCTTCCCCAGGCAGTTTCCCACAACTGCCAATCCCACCCCCCCCCACCACCCACAGTTTCCCACTACTGTCAATCCTTTTCTTATAGTTGTTAGTAATTTAAAAGAGAATGTCTTAGTTTATTATACATAGGAACAGAACTGTCATGTTTACCACTGGTAATCATTCTGTGTTGGGAGCCGGCCATGGAGGCCCACTGAGCGTTGGTGATCAGGAAGGGCCATTAACCCTGAGACCACTAGGTTGTGTTTGGGAGCTGCTGATCCCATTCCCTCTGTTGTTTTCTACTTGGTACTGCAACCAGAAAAGGCTCCTGCTGGCTCTAGCAGAGAACTCTGAAACCAGAATGAACACAGCTAAATGTGGGAGTCTATTGTTCCCATTTTCCACGGTTTGTGATTTTTGCCTTTAAACAATTTAAGTTCAACTCTGGGTCACATTGAGGAGCCTTAGTGCTGGTTACAAGTTCTCTTGATGTGATTTAAGAAATTTATAGATATAGGTTTTAGAAAATAGTTTATATAGATTAAAGAAAATTTAGGTAACCATTTTGTTGTAGAAATGCGGTTAGTTTAGTTTGATTTAGGTGAACCAGTAAACTTTGGACTGTGCCACATTCCAAGTTTTTGGATTAGGCTGGTTGGTGTTAGGAGAATGTAACCTTAGCAGCAATTGTTTTTAATAGAAACTAGTTTGAATTAGCATAGAATAGTAAAAGGTAATAAATAATCATGGTGGTTCAGGGTTTAAGCATTGAATGATGTTATTTCAAGATTATGTAGCTGAATAGCAGACAAGGGTGCATAAGAAACTGGTTTGGGGAACTTTCATCAAGAATTAGATACAAAGAGACAATTGTGGTTGTTCTTCTTCAAGAGACAACTTGTGGTTGTTCTTCTTTATGTTTTGTGGTTTTTCTTCATGTTTGAGAGTGGGGGGTATCCTTTGTGCACCTGGACTTATTCATGTGAAAGGCATGATGGTCCAGAGTGAGTCCAAGGAATGAAAAACATTTATCAGCATATTAATGATTACTTTGTCTAAACATGGAACTAAGGTCTCTTCTAATGATTTAGCTCGTTTTTTGCATTTTGTTCAGGAAAAATGTCCGTGGTTTCCAGAAGAAGGTATGGTAAATTTGTATACCTGGGCCAAAGTTGGGGAAGAACTTAAATTGTATTGCACACAGCACGGTCCTGAGAAAGTGTCAGCTGACACTTTTGCTTTATGGAATCTAATCAAAGATGCTTTAGATCCACAGCATGACTATGTGAAATTTCCTTCCAAAAAAGCCGATGATGATGATGATGATGAGGAGACTTTCCTTTTTAGCTGCTGCTTCAGCACCTCCTTTATATGATGACAAATTATCTTCACAGGATAAAGCTGAGTTGGAGGATAAAGCAGCAAAATGCCATGAACAAAAACATCCTGATGATAACATTAATGCACCTTTTTTCAAAACTCCCCCTAAGGTAGAGGTAAGAAAATCAGAGTCTGTGCCTGGTTGTGCCCCCCCCCCTTCTAATTGGTATGCAGGGCACTCGAGCAGAGGCAGAGAAGGAAGGAGATTTCAGTCTATCAACATGTTTTCCATTGCTTTATTCCACCAATACTGATGGAGTAGAAGCAGCTCAATGGGACCCCCTGCCATACAAATTGGTAAAAGAACTAAAAGAAGCATGTTCACAGTACGGTCCTTTGGCTCCTTATACAGTTACTATTTTGGATCAGTTTGCTACTTGGTGGATGACTGCCCCTGATTGGTAGCAATTGGCTAAGAGTTGTCTATACAGAGGAGCCTATTTACTGTGGAGAACAGAATATGAGGACCAAGTTCAAATTCATATGGCTTAAAATCAAAATTGTCAGTCAGGTACATTTGTTATCATTAAAGATATGCTTACAGGAACTGGGCTATATACTACAAATACTAGCCAAGCGATATTACCTAAAAAAGTCCTGATTCATATAAATCACTGTGCTGTCACTGCTTGGAAAAAATTGCCTGCTAATTCTACTCAAACCTCTTCCCTATCTGACATCAAACAAAAAGCAGATGAAAACTATGAGGATTTTGTCTCCAGACTGACCACCACCGTCAACCGGGTAATTTCTAGTGAAAAAGCAGCAGAAATTTTAATTAACCAATTGGCTTTTGAAAATGCTAATAACACTTGCCATGCCTTAATTAGACCAGTAAGAAAGACTGGACAAATAACTGATTATGTTAAACAATGTACAGATATAAGTCCGGCTTTTATGCAAGACATGGCTATAGCTGCTGCCTTGAAAGGAGAAACCTTTTCTCAGGTTGTGCAGGGTATGCTAGGAACTAATAATAAACAAAAAAGTATTACTTTGTCAACTTGCTTTAATTGTAGGGAAGTTGGATATTTCAGTAGAAATTGTCCAACTAAACAGGGGATAATGAAGTCCTTGTGTCCTAGGTGTCAAAAAGGATTTCATTGGGCAAAAGAGAGTCGGTCTAAAGTTCATAAAAATGGCGCTTTATTAGTGCAACAGCAGGCTGTCCCAAACCAGGGAAATGGCTAGAGGGGCCAGCCCCGGCCCCAGATAGCAATAGGGGCGGCCTCCACCATAAACCCGTTCATTCCTTTTGTTCCATCACAAAACTCATCTGAGCCACCCCAGGGAGCACAGGACTGGACCTCTGTTCTTCCACCACAACAATATTACCCTGGATGTTCTGGTAACCCCAATTCCAACGAGAATTAAGAGCCCTCTCCCAAAGGGAATAGTGGGTGTGATATTAGGCAAAAGTTCCTTGCCCCTACAGGGAATTTCCATTATTCCTGGAGTGGTGGATTCAGATTACACTGGGGAAATCCAGGTGCTTGTCGCTCTCCCTAATAAAACTGTGCAGTTTAACAAAGGTCAGAGAATAGCCCAATTGCTGCTTCTGCCTATCATAAAGCAGGTAAAACTTTAACTAACTTGCCTAGGGATGACTCTGGATTTGGTTCTAGCGATGTTGCTTTTTGGGTTCAGGAGGTTACTAATTCCAGACCTCTAAAAAATTTATATAAACAAAGAGTTAAAATTAAAGGCTTTTTAGACACTGGAGCCAATGTTTCCTGTATTGCTGGGTATAATTGACCTGCTTCATGGTCGACTCAAATGGCTCCTTCAGGACTTAGAGGCATTGGTCAAACGCCCTCAGTGGCTAAAAGTTCTCAATTTTTAAATTGGACAGACAATGAGACTTCAGAAACTTTCTGCCCATATGTTATTCCATCTATCCCCTTTACATTATGGGGAAAAGACATTCTCGCTCAAATGGACATACTTTTATATAGCCCTAATGACAAAGTTTCAGCACAAATGCTACAAATGGGCTATGATCCCTTTAAGGGACTTGGTAAAAATGAACAGGGAATGCAGAAACCTGCCCAAGTTTATAAAAAAATAAACCGAGCTGGCATTGGCTATCCAAATTTATCCTAGGGGCCATTGTTCCTGAAACTGCCTATAACCTGAAAAGACGACAAACCAGTTTGGGTGGAACAATGGCCCATGCCGTCAGAAAAACTTAAGACAGCTAAAAAACTAGTTCAGCAACAATTAGAGGCTGGTCATATAAAGCCTTCTACCAGCCCTTAAAGTACTCCTATCTTTGTTATTTTAAAAAATCCGGTAAATGGAGACTTTTAAAGGATTTGAGAGCTATTAATGCTACCATAAAAGCCATGGGGGCATTACAGCCTGGTTTACCATCTCCAGTCACAATACCTACTAATTTTAACATTATAGTTATTGATTTACAGGATTATTTCTTTACTATACCTTTAAGCCCAGAGGATTATAAACGATTTACATTCAGTTTGCCCTCTGAAAACTTAAAACAACCTTTTCAAAGATTTCAGTGGAATGTCCTGCCACAAGGAATGAAAAACTGCCCCACCTTGTGTCAAAAGTATGTAGATGCAGCTTTACAAGGTATTAAAAGCCAATATCCTAATCTTTACTTAATTCACTACATGGACGATATTTTGTTGGCACATAAAAGTCGTGTTCTTTTACATAATATTCTCAATAAAACTGTGACTGCTTTAACTAACTGTGGTTTACAAATTTCTCCCAAAAAAATTTAGACTAATCCACCCTTTACATATCTTGGCCATGTGTTAAACACACAAACGGTAAGTCACCAAACTTTACAAGTACAAAAAAACCACCTGGTGACACTAAATGATTTCCAAAAGCTATTGGGGGATATTAGTTGAATTAA
The DNA here is from genome assembly GCA_963574415.1 of Tarsius wallacei. Taxonomy (NCBI): domain Eukaryota; kingdom Metazoa; phylum Chordata; class Mammalia; order Primates; family Tarsiidae; genus Tarsius; species Tarsius wallacei. The sequence continues at coordinate 7,751 of CAUYQG010208763.1, forward strand.
ATCTTATTTACATATTACCATGGCGGACTTAAAACCTTTGTTCAATATTTTACAGGGGGATTCTTCTACCAATTCTAAGAGAGTTTTAACACCAAAGGCTAAGAAAGCTTTGTCCCTTGTGAAAAAGGCTATTGAGTCTCAAAAGGTTAAAACAATAGACTACTGCCTGTCTTGGGACTTAATTATTCTGGCCACTCTCCATACTCCCACAGGATGTCTGTGACAAGAAGGACCTATGGAATGGTTCCATCTACCGGTGTCGTCTAAGAAAATATTGGCTTCTTATCCTTACTTAATAGCCTTACTTATAACCAAAGGGAAGCATAAAAGTGTTGAATTATTTGGACATGATGTGCACAATATAATTGTTCCTTATAATACGTTTCAATTTAAAACTTTGCTCCAAACTAGTGATGATTGACAAGTAGCATTAACTGATTATAGGGGACAAATTCTGTTTCATTTACCTAAAAGTCCTTTGTTACAATTCATTAAGCAAAATCCTATAATATTTCCTCATAACTGTTCTTTAACTCCCCTTGAGGGGGCAGCCTTGGTCTTTACTGATGATTCTTCTAATGGGAAAGTCATAACAATTATTGATGGCAAGTCTCATGTGCTGAAAACCTCAAAAACTTCAACACAAAAAAGAGAATTAAAGGCAGTTTTATATGTTTTCACAGCCCTAAAAGACTCTAAATTTAATTTATATACTGATTCTTACTATATTAAATGACTGTTTCCTCATATTAAAACAACTACTATTCCTATTAACAAAACTACAATTTTAAAACTGTTAACCCAATTACAACAACTAATTAGTAACAAAAAGAAACAGTTCTTTGTGGGCCATAGTAAATCTCATTCAGGCCTCCCTGGACCTCTACACCAAGACAATCAATTAGCCTATACATTAACTAAACCTACTATATACACTGCAATAAAAACTGAGGTCGTAACACAGGCCCAGGTTTCTCATAAAATTCATCATCAAAGTGCTACTGCCTTACGTTACCAGTTTCATCTACCTAGAAAAACAGCCAGATTGTTAAAAATTGCCCAGCATGTCTTACTTTTGTTAATGCCACTCCAACAGGAGTAAATCCTAGAGGACTTAAACCTAATGTTTTATGGCAAATAGATGTGACTCACTTTCCTAGTTTTGAAAAATTATCTTATTTACATGTCACTGTGAATACATTTTCTCATGTTATTTTAGCTTCAACAAAAACTGGGAAAGCCTACAAAGACGTGGTATAACATTTATTCTTTTGTTTTTCACAGTTAACTATACCTAGACAACTAAAAACTAATAATGGTCCTGTATATACATCTAAATCTTTTCAACAGTTTTGTTCCCAGTTTAATATTTCTCATTACACAAAAATCCCTTACAATCCACAAAGTCAAGCCATAGTTAAAAGAGCCCACCAAACTTTAAAAAATTAATTAATTAATTAAAAGAGGGGGAGTTTAAGTATAGCTCTCCTCACCATATTTTAAATCATGCTTTATTTGTTATAAATCATTTAAATTTGGATTCTTCGGGCAATTCAGCTATGACTAGACACTGGAACCCAGAAGGAAATGTTAAACCTATGGTAAAATGGAAGGACCTCCTCACTGGCCAATGGAGGGGACCTGATATATTGTTAACCAGTGGGAGAGGATATGCTTGTATATTTCCTCAGGACGAGTCGACTCCTGTTTGGATTCCTGACCGATTCATTCGAAATGCCCCTGCTGATATGATGACTGAGACGAGTGGCACAGATATTGCCAACCCAGAGAAATGACAGATGAAAAGCACCACATGTCAGCCACCAGGAGGAGGAGCTGTTTTCCTTACTTTGGGAAACTCCATCACCTCAGAACAGGATTTTCAACATCAATCTCGTCAACCAAAGGAAGGAGAAACTCTGACGTGGCAAATGAGAGAGCTTTCACTACAGAACGAGAATATTCCTCCCAGACAGTCCCATGCAAGATGACACACAATCAGGCAAAATGTCTTCAATGCCCGACATTCTCAACTGCCAACGTGGGATCAAATAGAGTTCTTGGCTGAAGAAGCTAGGGATATGGCAGCTTCTCAACATCTCCCTGTCTACCCGGTAACTATATTTCTGGCCATGATAGCTATTCTCATGACCCAAGCCAGTCCCGTCTATGCAGCTAATGAAACTTATTGGGCCTATATGCCCAATCCTCCAACGTTTCAGCAGGTCACATGGGATAATGAAATTATTAGTGTCTTTACTGACTCTCCCCAGTTAATGGGGGGACTTGCTTTATTTTATACTCAAACCAAACATGTTAATAATAAAAATTTTTCCTAGGAAGGACACTCTTGCTCACCTCCCATTTGTTTTTATGATAATTCAACCTTTAATTATTATACAGCTTCTTGTTTAATGTCTTCTCTTAAGTCTTTAATCACTGACAGTCCAACTCAGAGCAATAACAGAGAAGATTGGTGAATCGAACTGCTAATGTCTGGAGGAGTTGATCCCAGTTTGGCCACAAAAGCTTTGTCACCATCTAGTATACCCATTTGCTCTCCTAATAACACCGAGAAGGACTGGTTACTCATCCAACAAGACACTGGGTATCCAAAGTGGAGAGAGTGCGTTTATGGATCTAAAGTGGACTATTCCATACCTGGTGAAAGACTGTCTATTAGTGACTGGGGCTTTAATAGTTCTACCTCCACTACTGCCAAAAGGCATATTAATGGGTGGGTGCCTCCAATACTTTCAACTAATATTGGAAATAAAAGAGTCATCCAGCCTCACTTGTGGAGAGCCCTTGCTGCCATCAAGTTAGTCTGGTTGGCAAGACCTATTGGAGGAGTCCAACAATATCATATAAAAGCATGCTTACAATCCCCTTATGTATTTCTTGTCTGGAACAAATATCAGATTGTTAAAATTGACCATCGCGATGGTATTTATAAGGTATCTTGTGCAGAATGTATATTAACTAATTGACTGATGACTTTTATAAAGGTTTTGTAATTTTGAAACAACTTCCTTATATAATGTTTCCAGTACAGCTTTCATCTCGCTGGTATGATGAGTATGGTCTACAAACATTGTATGAGTTTAACTCTCTTTTGGAAAGAAGACAAAAAAGGTTTCTAGCCACTTTAATCTTGGGAATTACAGCCCTAATAGCTATTGCTACTTCGGTAACAGTTTCAGCTGTGGCTTTAGCTAAGGAAGTTCACACAGCTACCTTCACTGATCAGTTATCTAAGAATGTTTCTATAGCCTTAGCTACCCAAGAGATTATTGATCAAAAGCTAGAAAGCAAAGTTAATGCCTTGGAAAAAGCAGTTTTAGCTGTAGGAAAAGAACTTGTGACTTTAAAGATTAAGTTGGCTCTTCGATGTCACTCTGAGTTTAAATGGATTTGCCTCACTCCTTTAGAGGTAAATAAATCTGTCCACATATGGGACAAAATTAAAAATCATATTCTTTGAATTTGGAATCATTCGAATTTGAGTATAGACCTTACTAAATTTCATCAGGAAATTCAAGACATAACGGTTGCTGAAAAGCAATTTCAGTCTACCAAATTGGCCAGTTCTATATTTAATAATTTTTCATCATTCATTGATCAAAAATTGTTAATGTCTATATTCATTAATATGGGAATTTGTGGAGCAGTGATTCTTTTGTTGTTGTGTTTACTTCCTATCATCTTCGGAGTGCTAAAAAAGAGCATATCTCAGCTCAGCACAGAGTTCCATGGTTTCGTGCTTAAAAATAAAAACAGGGGGGATGTTGGGAGCCAGCCATGGAGGCCCACTGAGTGTTAGGGATCAGGAAGGGCCGTTGACCCTGAGACCACTAGGATGTGTTCGGGAGCTGTTGTCCCCACTCCCTCCCTCCTTTTCTACTTGGCACTACAACCAGAAAAGGCTCCTGCTGGCTCTAGCAGAGAACTATGAAAGTGGAACAAACACAGCTAAACTTGGGAGTCCATTGTTCCCATTTTCCACAGTTTGCGATTTTTGCCTTTAAACAATTTAAGTTCAACTCTGGGTCACATTGAGGAGCCTTAGTGCTGGTCACAAGTTCTCTTGAAGTGATTTAAGAAATTTATAGATATAGGTTTTAGGAAATAGTTTATATAGATTAAAGAAAATTTAGGTAACCATTTTATTGTAGAAATGCGGTTAGTTTAGTTTGATTTAGGTGAACCAGTAAACTTTGGACTGGGCCACATTCCAAGTTTTTGGATTAGGCCGGTTGGTGTTAGGAGAATGTAACCTTAGCAGCAATTGTTTTTAATAGGAACTAGTTTGAATTAGCTTAGAATAGCAAAAGGTAATAAATAATCATGGTGGTTCCAGGTTTAAGCATTGAATGATGTTATTTTAAGATTATGTAGCTGAAAAGCAGACAAGGGTGCATAAGAAATTGGTTTGGGGAACATTCATCAAGCATTAGATACAAAGAGACAATTGTGGTTGTTCTTCTTCAAGAAACAATTTGTGGTTGTTCTTCTTTATGTTTTGTGGTTGTTCTTCTTCATGTTTGAGAGTGGGGAGTGTCCGTTGCGCACCTTGACTTATTCATGTGAAAGGCACATGCTATTGTCTTGTAATAATGACTTGGCAGAGTTTAGGGATAAAAGCCCACTGCTAATTCACAATAAATGGCTTCTACTCAATATTGAACAGTAGTCCAGTCCTTTTCTTCCCCCTCCTAGTCGCCTACTCCGTCTCACCTCCAGAAATCTCTGGACCCTGCTGGAGCTGGACTCTAGTAATTCTGATGTCACATCATATATGAAATAATACTTCTATTACATGAAATTTATTAAGAGCATCTGCCATGTTTCACAGGAACCAGAGTTCATAGCTACTACAGGGAAGCTATGAATGATAAAATCATAAAACATGTGAGTGAATAAATTATTTATTTTTTCTCCTACAATGGTAAATCTCCTCAGGATGCTCACTGAATTGTTTTCAGATCAACTACTGTTCACACATTTACAAAACAATACTTTGTTCATGTCAATATATAAATACAGACTTTAAAAATCCTACAGCAGTTTTTTTCCCCAAGCATTTTCTAAAACATTTTCCATGATATGTTGGCAGGTGTTCCAGAAAAAATTTAATCTTGTTCAACTACGTTTGAATTAACTAGATTAACAAATTGTTTTCTTTTCTATAACTTCAGGACTTTTCAAAACATTTGATATGATCAGGCTTGCACTAAAGTTAAAAGACAATAGATTATGCAGGGTTTCATATTTTATTTGATCGGGAAGTTATTGCATTGAGCCTCTAATCTGTGATATTAGTGTTGTGCAGAACATACTGTAGTAGATACTAGAATCCTATTTATTCATGAGATGAATCAATTTATAACAGGTAAATGTCTATGACAAATCTATAGATTTTTTTCTTCCTAAGATGTCATGTATTATAGATCACAAAATATACTAGATTTATTCTTTTAAAAATTGTTTTATTTTAGAGTTGTGGGGTACATGTGAGGATTTGCTACATAAGTAAATTGTGTGCAAGTGAGTTTTGGGCTTCCAGTGAGCCCTCTCTCTCTTCCTGATAGTGGACATGGTACCAATGGTTGGTTCTGTGCCCATTATTCCCCTGCTCCCTCCCCTCATTAGCAGTGTCCAGAGTCAGTTGTCCCCACATTTGTGCTCACATGCCCAATGTTTGGGGCTCGCATATGAGTGAGAACATGCAGTATTCAGTTTTTTGTTTCTCTGATAGTTAGAATGATGGCCTCCAGCTCCATCCATGTTCTGCAAAAGACATGATTTTGTTCTTCTTTATGGCTTTGTAATACTTCATTGAGTATATATACCACATTTTATTTATGCAGTCTCCTTTCAATGGGTATCTGTGTTTGTTCCATGTTTTGTCTATTGTGAATAGAGCTGCCATGAACATATGTGTTCAGATGTCTTTTTTGTAGAGTGCTTTATGTTCCTCTGGGTATACTCACAGAAGTAGGATTGCTGGATCACATAGTAGCTCAAATTTTAATTCTTTGAGTAAATGCCACACTGCTTTCCACAAGGTTAAACTAGCTTACATTCCCACCAAGAGTATAGAAACGTTCCCTTTTCTCCGCAGCCTCACCAACACTGTTGTATTTGGGGTTTGTTATTTTTCTTTTAACTTTTGTAATGGTAGCCATCCTGACCAGTGAGAGGTGGTATCACATTGTAGTTTTGATTTGCATTTCTGTGATGATCAGTAAAGCTGAAGTTCCACTCTTTTAAGCACCATACAAAATGAGTCATCTTTGCTGAACATGGGTGGAAATGCAATTATGCTCTACAAATTGATAGAGACTAATTGGCAACATATATTGGCAACATAATTGGCAACATATATTCTTCCTGCTAAGGCTATTATTTTGCCCAGCAGTTTCTACAGGCCAATATGAAAAGTGTTCTTGATCCCTTTAACCAATATCTCTGTAAAAAGGAAAAGCTAAGAGCAATGGAGTAGAATTTTAGGTTATAAGATTGTGTTCCACATCAGTGTTCTTCAGAATGAAGGCTAATTTGGGAAAGTGCAATCTAATAGTTAACTGTTGTAAAATAACTCAAAGTCATAAAGTGAGACTCAGGCATTAAATATCACAATTACCTTTGATAAATAAAAACATGGTTAACACTCACATGTACCCTAAGCTGCTTAAAAGGTTTGTTTTCACATTTAGTGCTCATGTATGTGTTTCTTTAGAGAATTCTACAAATTACAGGCTAAATTATATTATTCAGATAAGCACAATGTATCTTTGTTTATTAGGCCTCCACTTATGTAATTTTCTAGGGTGTGATCTTGGATAAAGTACTTCCCTTCTTTGCATATCTCAAAGTCCTCATAAGTAAAATATGAAAGAGAATAATAATCATACACACACACACACACACACACACACACAAACACACACACACACACGCATGCCATAGAGGTACTGTGAGGATTATTGGCACCGAGTAAAATTCAATATGCTTTACATTATCATTATCATTTTCATTTTCATGTGTCAAATACTGTGTTAGTTACTGGGATACATATAACAGCAAGCAAAATAGACAAATTCTCTGACCTCAGGAAGCTAATAGTCCACTAAGATAAAGACATAAACAAATCAAAGAAACAAACAAAAAAATAAATAAATTCAACTATAAATGCTTTAATGGAAACAGTGTATTGCCATTAAGACTATAGTAGGGATCCTGTACTGTATCTAGGTTGATTAAGGGAAACATTTCAGAAGAAGATATTGTAAGTGATATTTAAAGAACAAACAGGTGCCAACCATGTGAAGAATGTCAGAAAACACATTCCAAATAAAATAACAGGGTGTGGATATGCCTTGGAATAAGCACAAATTTAGAGAGCCACATTCCCAGCAGGAACAAGTAACACATTCACATTAGACTAATTAGAGGAGGAATTAATGAAGAAATTACTTACATAGCTATAAGCAGAGAACACAGCATCCAGGGTTTTAAAATAGTGAAGCTATTACCATCCCTCAGTCGAAAGGATGAGATTTGGGAATGGTTGTCAGAACCCAGAAGAAGGGAGGTCACCTTAAAAGTACTTTACCTTCCAATAGAGTCAACCAGAGATGGCTGCATAGGGAGGAAGCCAGGGAAGAAATAACCTCTCCCTTAGATCTCCTACTAAGGCATCCTTTCAGTCAACTCAGAGAGCCAGAAGGCAAAGAAAGCACTGATAGAGTTTATAAAGACCTTCTGGGGCAGAATACAAGTTGGAGAAAAAAGGGGAGAGAAAAGAATGAGGGCAAGCTGAAAAATATTCAGTATGAATGGAATATAGTGATTGAGGGGTGGAGTGCTGCAAATGAGGGCAGACAGACAGGTGGGGAATGAATTACAATGAGTACAAAAGAGATTTAGATCTTATTCTAAGTGCAATGGGAAGTCACTGAAGGGTTTTGAAAAGGGAATGACATGGTCCATTTTGTGTTTTAACAGATTATTCTGCCTGGTACATGAAGAACTCCTTGGAAATTGTAGCAATAATCTAGACAAAAAGTGTGATAGTGCCTTGCATAAGAGTAACAACAGTGGAGATGGAGCTGAGGGGCCTCCTTGAATGGAGGACAGAATTGGCAGGATATTCTCAGGGATATGATAACAGAGTAATAGGTAATGGAAAGAGAGAAATCAAAAATGACTAAGAGATTCCCAGCATGAACAATAGTATGAATGTTGCTTAATTAGTAAGGCTAGGCAGAAACAGATTTGGGAGGGGAAGATAAGGAATTTAATTTTGGATATATTAAGTTTGAGGTGATTCTGAGACATCAGGTGAAGGTAGCAAATTAGCAACAAGACGCTTCAGTCCCCACTGAGAGAAGTGGTCTGGCCTTGGAAAAGTGTCATCAAAATATGGTAGTCATTGCCATCACGCCAGGAGAATTGATGAGATCTCCTAGAGAGGGTACAGTGAGGGGAAAGAAAAGATTAGTTCTGATCTACCCACACCACTTTTTATATAAATATTTCTGTGCCATAGATATCATTGATGGTCTGATAAAACCTATAGATCCATCTCAGGATAATGTTCCTTTTTTTATTTTAAAGATGTTGGTTACAATTAAGGATTTGGTATATATGTTCTAAATGTAAAAACAGATGTTCAGGAGGAAGATGGTGGTGGAGCCAGTCAGACTATGCAAGTCCCAGTGTAAGTGAGTGAGTATATGAAAAATGTTGTGTACATACCTGTGAGTAAGTAGGTATGCAAGTGGGGACTCGAGAGCAAGTGGCCAGGGCTCTCCTGCTGAAGTGGCTAGTGCTACAGCTGCTCTCCTTGGACCCTAGCACTTCCTGGGGAACAGAAACCAAGCGACATTTTTTTTAAATCAGCAAAGCCTTTCCTACGAAGAAGCTGCCGGGAGTGGCTGCTGGCTCGAGACTCTGCCTCACCACTGCAGCACCTGGCCAGACCCAGGTATCAAGGGCTGTGGAGGGAGCACAATGAGGGAGCCAGAGGCAGAACTCCACTGGAGAAGATGAAACAGGCACCCTGCCACCATCTTGAACACTGGGCAGTACAGTGCTCTGACTTGCTCACTATAGAGTGTCAGACGTGATCTCTGTGACTGACTGATTAATTCCTCAGGGGTTGATTGTGACCCAGGGGGAATATCCCAAAAACATAAGCTCTAGAGGGACAGAACTAGTGCTGAATCTCAGATGCCACAACCTCTACCCTGATTCAGTCACAGGACAAATGGTGTGAACAGAAAAAGATGAGGAAGACTCTCGAAGAGATCAGCAGTGAGTCCAGGGCTGACCCAACCCTCCCCTCCCCAGCAATCCTCTGAACATCAGACCCACATGGCTGGGGCATGACTGAAAGGGACAAACCCAGTTGGAGCTTAATGTCAGTCCCGACAGGAGACTCTACCCCGGGATAAGCCTGGTTGGGGCACCCACACATCAGCACCTGAGGAAAAAAATCCAATACCTCCCCACCTGAGGGGATTCCCCTTACCACATACAAGTTGGCAGGGAAGGATTGTAGCCCCACCCACCCCATTTCCTTCTTTTCCTTCCCCGGTGGGACACTGAGGACATTGTGAATAAGGCCACAGCTCTACAGGAGACAGCAGAGGGGCTTACCTGTGAATAGGTAAAAGGAAAAATTACAGAACCTGCCACAAGAAGGCAGGTTATTTTTTGTTTGTTTGTCTGTTTGTTTGTTTTTTTTCCTTTTTCCTTCGTGCACAGATGGGTATTTGAGGGTTAAATCTTCATTCCCCCAATCTTTTTTTATTCTTTTTCTTTTTTTTCTTTCTTCTTTTTCTTTCTTTCTCCTTTCGTTTTTTATTTTCTGTTTGTGTGTGTATGTGGATGATTGAGGTTCATCTTTCAGGTTCTTGCTTGTGTGTTTGTTTTGTTTTTTGTTCTTCTCTTTTTTTAGTTTAATTTGTATGGGAATGTATGTGTGAGCTTAAATTTGAAATCTTTTTTTTCCCCAATTTTTCTTTCTTCTCCTTTTATTTTTTGTTGGGCGTGTGTGTGTGTGTGTGTGTGTGATTTTAGATTAGATTTATGCTTTTGTTTTTCTGTGTTTTTTTTATTTTTTATTTTTTGTCCACCTTATTTCATTCTACTTTTCTCGGTTCTCCTCATTGCTGTTGCTGTATCTTGAACTCAGCAGGTACACACATGTACTCAATGCATCATAAGATAGAGTGGTGGTGTGGAGTGGGTCTCAGGGAACCCATACCACAATCAGTGAACATTGTGATTTGCAAGTAGTTCCAACTCTTAAAACTACAAGAGACAGCAAACCTTCCCACCCACAACCCTGTTTCAAAATAGAACAAATTCATAGCCCTGAAGAGAGAAGAATAGAGGGCTGAAAAAACATCAGAAGTAAAAGCTTCTCCCACTGCCACTGAATAATGTAACTAAAGAGAAAAGAAAGAGATCTGTCACAAATGAGGAAAAATCAATGGAAGAACACAGGTCATTCCCAGTGCAACAAGTCCAGATTACCTACCAGGGAAAACCAATCAGAATAGCAGCAGACCTACTGGCAGAAACAATACAAGCTAGAAAGGACTAGAGTCCAATATTCAAAGTCCTCAAAGAAAAACAGTTTCAGCCAAGAATTTCCTACACAGTCAAGCTCAGCTTCATCAGTATGGAGAATTAAAATTCTTCTCAGATATCCAATCCCTAAGAGATTATGCAGTTTCCAGAAAAGCTCTACAGGAGATGCTTTAAAAGGTATTAAGCACAGAATAAAGAAAAATAAGAATGACGAACCACATCCCAAGAAAACAGGAGAACACAGAATCAGCAGAGAATACATCATGACTGCAAACTTGATAAAAACACACATACATCAACCCAAAAGCTAAAAGAAAACAAACACACAAAAAACTTTATAAGAACCTCATGGCAAGGACAATCACATTTCAATAATCAGTCTGCTTGTGAATGAACTAAATTCACCACTGAAAAGACACAGAATGCCAAACTGGATAAAAAAACATGACCCAATGACTTTCTGAATCCAGGAAACATCGCACCACCACAAGGGACACACATAGACTAAAGTTAGAGGATGGAAAATCAATTTCCAGGTGAATGTATTACAAAAGAAGGCAGGAGTCATGATCTTAATATCAGACAAAACAACATTTAAGCTATCAAAAATTTAAAAAGATATGGAAAGACACCACATAATGATAAAAGGGTCAATCCATCAACAAAAAATATCCATCCTAAACATATTTGCACCCAACACAAGAACACCAGCATTTATAAAGCAACTACTAAGTAAGCTAAAAAAAAGATAGTGACTCTAACATTATTGTAGCAGAGGACTTAAATACTACACTAACAACCCTAGATAGTCCATAAAGGCAAAAAAATCAACAAAGAGATCCAGAACCACAACTTGACACTTGACAAAATAGACTTAATAGATACCTACAGAACACTCCACCCAACAACCACAAAATATAATTCTACTCATCACCATATGAAACATACTCCAAGATTAATCACATCATTGGTCATAAATCAAGCATAAACAAATTTCATAGGATTGGAATACTGCCTTGAACCTTCTTAGACCACAGTGGACTAAAAATAAATATCAACACCAACAAAATTTGCCCCAAACCCACAAAGACATGGACACTAAACAGCATGATGCTGAATGACTGACTACTGGGTCAACACAGAAATCAAAAGATTCCTGGAGACAAATGAAAATGAAGAAACATCTTACCAAAACCTTCGGGATGCCATGAAAACACATGTAAGGGGGAAATTTATATCTCTGAGAACACACATAGAGAAAATGAAAAGATCAGAAATTAACAGCCTAACAAATCACCTAAGGGAGCTCGAAAGACGTGAATACCAAAATCCTAACTTCAGCAGAAGAATCCAGATCACCAGAGTAAAAATCCAAATATGAGGCATAGAAGACAAAGATGTCATAGAAAAAAATTAGCAAAACAAAAAGCTGGTTCTTTGAAAGAATATACAAGATTGATGGAACCCTAGCCATAATGACCAAGAAAAAGAAATTTTAAAAGCCCAAATAAACACAATCAGAAATGCAAAAGATCAAATCACAGTTGACCCCAAAGAAATACAAAAGAAACTTGATAACCTAAATGAAATAGAGGACTTTCTGACATCACATAACCTCCCAAATTTGAAACAAGAAGAAATTGAGACACTAAATAGAGCAATTACAACCCAGGAAATTGACTCCATCATAAGATAACTACCAAGAACAACAACAACAACAAAAAAGCCCTGGGCCAGACGGCTTTCCAGTGGAATTCAATAAAACATGCATGGAGGAGCTGATACTAATTCTATTGAAAGCATTCCAGGCAATTGAGAAAGATGGAATTCTCCTCAAATTGTTTTATGAAGATAACATCACACTGATGTCCAAACTGGATAACGATCCACCAAAAAAAAAAAAAAAGAGAGAGAGAGAAAACTACAGACCAATATCATAGAACATAGATGCAAAAATTCTCTACAACATTCTAGTAAATTGGATCCAACAACAAATCTCAAAAATCATCCACCATGACCAAGTAGGTTTCATCCCCAGGATGTTGGTATGATTCAACACCCACAAGACCATAAATGTAGTCAAATACATCAGCAGATGTAAAAAAAAAAAAACCCACATGATTATATCATTAGATGCAGAAAAAGCTTTTGATATAATCCAGCATCCCTTCCTGATAAAAACCCTTGAATGCCATGCATAGAAATAGGAACCACCATCTATGATAAACACACAACTGCCATATTGCTAAATGGACATAAACTGGAAGCATTTCCCCTAAGTACTGGAACAAGACAAGGTCGCCCACTCTCACCCCTCCTGTTCAACATCGTGTTGGAAGTCCTAGCTAGAGCAATTAGACAAGAGTAGGAAATAGGGAGTATCCAAATAGGAAAAGAGGAAGTTAAGTTGTCCTTCTTTGCTGATGATATGAATCTATGCCTCGACAATTCAGGAGAATCTGTCAAAAACCTCCTTGAACTGATAAAGGACTTGGCAAAGTCTTGGGATACAAAATAAATGTGCAAAAGACAGTCTCATTCTTAGACACAAACAACAAACAGGTAGAGAACTAAATAAAAAGCACAGTCCCATTCACAATAGCAACAACAACAACAAAAGAAATACCTTGGCATCTTCCTAAGCAGAGAAGTCAAAGACTTTTACAATGAGATCTACAAAACACTGCTCAAAGAAATTCAAGAAGACACAAACAAATGGAAAATTATTTCATGCTCATGGACTGGAAGAATCAATATTGTTAAGATGTGCATCCTACCAAAGGCAATCTACAGATTCAATGCAATACCCATTAAATTTTCAACATCATTCTTCTCAGGCCTGGAAATGATAGTACAGAAATTCATATGGAAACATAAACAAACAATAATAGCCAAAACAATCCTTAGCAAAAAAAAAAAAAAAAAAAAGCAGGAGGTATCACACTTCCAGACTTTAAAATTTATTGTAAGTCTGCAATAATCAAAACAGCCTGATATTGGTACAAGAACAGGCATATGGACCAATGGAACAGGATAGATAGGAAGCAAAACCTCAATTTCTCAATCAACTCATCTTTGATAAAGCCTCCACCACCAACACTAGGGAGAGGAGGACCTAGTCAGTAAATGATACTGGTAAAATTGGCTGACCACTTGCAGAATATTGAAACAAGACCCCTACCTATCACCACACACAAAAGTCAACTCTAAATGGATCAAAGATCTAAACATAAAACCTCAAAATATAAGATTATTAAAAATGCCAGAGACACCCTTACAGAAATCAGAGTAGGCAAACAATTCCTGA
>CAUYQG010208764.1:0-22620 GCA_963574415.1 Tarsius wallacei
TAAGAAAACATTCCACATCTCACCAGAGATGTGACCATCCAAACACAAGAGATACAGAGAACCCCTGCAAGACATCAAATGAGAAGATGACTAATCCCTAGACACATAGTCATTCACCTATGCAAAGTAGGTACAAAAGAAAAAATTCTAAAGGCAGCAAGAGAGGAAGTCAGACTACCTACCAAGGAAAACCAATCAGAATAACAGTAGACCTAATGGCAGAAACACTACAAGCTAGAAGGAACTGCAGTCTGATATTCATAGTCCTCAAAGATAAACAGTTTCAACCAAGAATTTCCTACCCAATCAAGATCAGTTTCATCAGCAATGGAGAACTAAAATCTTTCCCAGACATCCAATCCCTAAGAGATTATACAGCTTCCAGGCCAGCTCTACAGGAGACTCTTAAAAAGGACTCTTAAACAGAAGAAAGAAAAAAAGGAATGACCATGCCCTTCTCAAGAGAATAGCAGAACACGGAATCATCAGAGAATACACTGCTACTGCAAACTTGAAAACACACACATACATCAACCCAAAAGCTAAAAAAAAAAAACTAAAAAAAAACTTTATAGGAATCTAATGATGGGGATAAATAATCACATTTCAATAATCAGCCTGCACGTGAATGGACTAAATGCACCACTGAAAAGACACAGAATGACACACTGGAAAAAAAACCATGACTCAATAATTTGCTGCATCCAGGAAACTCATCTCTCTACAAGGGATGCACACAGACTGAAAGTTAGAGGATGGAAAACGAATTTCCAGGTGAATGAATCTTAAGACAAGACTCATGATCTTAATATCAGACAAAAACAACCTTTAAGCGATCAAAAATTTAAAAAGATATGGAAGGACCCTATGTAATGATAAAAGAGTCAATCCATCAACAAGAGATATCCGTCCTAAATATATACGCATGCAACACAAGAGCACCAGCATTTATAAAGGAATAAGTAAACTAAAAAAAGATATTGACTGTAACACTGTTATAGCTGGGGACTTAAATACACCCACTAACAATCTTAGATAGATCACCGAAGCAAAAAATAAAGAGATTTAGAACCTCAACTTGACACTTGACCAAATGGTCTTAATAGATAACTTCAGAATACTTCACCAACAAACACAGAATATACATTCTACTTATCACCACATGGAACGTACTCCAAGATGGATCACATTCTTGGCCATAAATCAAGCATAAACAAATTTCATATGATTGAAATACTGCCATGCACCTTCTCAGACCACAGTGGAATAAATATCAACCACAACAAAATTTCCCCAAAACCCACAAAGACATGGACAGCAAACAGCATGATACTGAATGACTACTGGGTCAACAAAGACGTCAAAATAGAAATTAAAAGATTCCTGGAAACAAATGAAAACAAAGAAACATCTTACAAAAATTTCTGGGATACTGTGAAAGCAGTTCTAAGAGGGAAATATATACTTCTATAAACATACATTAAGAAAATGGAAAAGCTGGATTCGGTGGCTCAGCCTGTAATCCCGTGCTTTGGGAGGCTGAGGTGAGTGAATTGCCTGAGCCCGCAGGTTCAAGACCCGCCTGGGCAACTTGGTGAGACCTCATCTCTACAATAAATCAAAAAAAATTAGCCGGGCGTGGTAGCGCGCGCCTGTAGTTCCAGCTACTTGGAAGACTAAGGTGGAAGGATCGCCGGAGTCCAGCAGGTCGAGACTGCAGTGGCCGGGAGCGGCCACTGCACTCCAGTCTGGGCAATAGAGTGAGACTTCAACTCAAAAAAAAAAGAAAAAGAAAATGGAAAGATCATAAGTTAACAGCCTAACAAATCACCCAAGGGAGCTTGAATGACAAGATCATCAAAACCCTAACTTTACCGAAAGAATCCAGATCACCAAATATGGGACACAGAAGACAAAAATATCATAGAAAAAAATCAACAAAACAAAAAGCTGGTTCTTTGAAAGAATAAACAAGATTGATTGACCCCCCGGCCAGAATAATCAAGAAAAAGAGAGAAAAAGCCCAAATAAACACATTCAGAAATGCTGAACATCAAATCACAATTGATCCTGAAGTAATACAAAAGATTATCAGAGATTACTCTGCACACCTGTATGGAAAAAAATTGATAACCTAAATGAAATGGAGGATTTTCTGACATCACACGACCTCTCAAGGTTGAAACAAGAAAACATTGAAACCCTAAATATACCACTAACAACTCAGAAAATTGACTCCATCATAAGAAAACTACCTACAAAAAAAAGCCCTGAGCCAGATGTTTTTCTAGTGGAATTCTACAAAATGTTCAAGGAGGAGCTGATACCAATCCTATTTTTTTTAAGCAGGATTCATTAAGAGGACAGAAAAGTTCCTACAGTGGGAGGAAACCCAAGGGAGTTGCCCAGTACCAATCCTATGGAAAGTATCCCTGGCAATTGGGAAGATGGAATTCTCCCCAAATCATTTTATTAAGCTAATGTCACACTGATACCCTAGCCAGGTAAAGATCCAACAAAAAAAGAGAACTGCAGGCCAATATCCCTAATGAACATAGATACAAAAATTCTCAACATGATTCTAGCAAATCAGATCCCAACAACACATCTCAAAAATCATCCACCATGACCAAGTAGGCTTCATCCACAGGATGCAGAACTGGTTCAGTATCTGCAAGACCATAAATGTAATTAAATACATAAACAGATATAAAAACAAGAACCATGTGATTATATCATTAGATGCAGAAAATGCTTTTGATAAAATGCAATATCCCTTCTTGATAAAAACTCTCAAACACCTAGGTATAGAAGGAACATACCTCAAGATAGTAACTGCCATATATGATAAGCCCACAGCCAGCATATTCCTGTTCTCTCAATAAACCCTGCTTTCAAAATAAAGAAAGACAAGAAAAAAACTATTCTAAAATTCATATGAAACCAAAAAAGAGCCAGAATATCTAAAGCAATACTAAGCAAAAAGAACAAAGCTGGAGGCATCACATTACCTGACTTCAAATTATACTACAAGCCTGTAGTAACCCAAACAGTATGGTACTGGTATAAGAGCAGACATATAGACCAATGGAACAGAATAGAGACTCCAGAAATAAACACAAGTATATACAATCGACTGATTTTTGACAAAGCACACAAAAACATACACTGAAGAAGGGACACCATGTTCTACAAATGGTGCTGAGAAATTTGGATAGCTACTCGCAGAAAAATGAAATTTGATCCCTATCTCTTCCCATATACAAAAATTAATTCAAGATGGATTAGATACTTAAATGTTAGACCTGACATCATAAAAATCCTAGAAGAGAACCAAGGAAAAACTTTTGGACATTGGCCTAGGTAAAGAATTTATGACTAAAACAACTAAATACAACTAAGACAAAAAAAAAACAAGTGGGACCTAATTAAATGAAAACACTTCTGCACAGCAAAATAAATAATCAACAGGGCATATACACCACCTACAGAATGGGAGATGATATTTGCAAACTATACATCTGATAAAGGACTAATATCCAGAATCTACAAAGAACTCAAACAAATTGGCAAGTAAAAAAGCAAATAACCCCATTGAAAAAGTGGGCAAATGATATGAAGAGACATCTCTCAAAAGAAGATATACAAATGACCAACAAGCACATGAAAAAATGCTCAACATCACTGGCCATCAGGAAAATGCAAATTAAAACCACAATGAGATACTACCTTACACCAGTCAGAATGGCCATTATTTAAAAAATCAAAAAACAATAGATGTTGGCACAGTTGTGGAGAAAAAGGAACACTTGTACAATGTTGGCATGAGTGTAAATTAGTATAACCTCTGTGCAAAGTGGTATGGCGATTTCTCAAACAACTAAATGTAGATCTATCATTTGATCCAGCAATCCTACTACTAGGTATCCACCCAAAAGAACAGAGATTGTTATATGAAAAAGACACCTGCCCCAACATGTTCACGGCAGCAAAATTCACAATTGCAAAGATATGGAATCAATCTAAATTCCCATCAATTAGTCAGCAGATAATGAAAATGTGGTGTATATACACCATGAATACTATTCAGCTATCAAAAAGAATGAAATAATATCTTTTGCAGCAACTTGGATGGAATTGGAGAACATCATCCTAAGTGAACTAATTCAGGAATAGAAAAACAAACACCACATGTTCTCACTTATAAGTGGAAGCTAAACCTAGGATATGCAAAGATATAGAGATGGTATAATGCAGGGGTCTCTAAGCCCGGGACCACAGACTGGTACTGGTCTGTGGCCTGTTAGGAGCTAGACTGCATAGCAAGAGGTGATAACTGGCAAGCAGAACTCTGCCTGCTGTCTGTCCTGGTGTTAGAATCTCATAGGAATGAGAACCCTATTGTGAACTGTGCATGCAAGGGATCTAGGTTGTGTGCTCCTTAGGAAAATCCTTTCCCCCATCACCCCACTTCCCAATCCCCCCCATCCCTCTCTGTGAAAAAATTATCGCCGGGCTCGGTGGCTCAGCCTGTAATCCCGTGCTTTGGGAGGCTGAGGTGAGTGGATTGCCTGAGCCCGTGGGTTCCAAGCCCGCCTGGGCAACTTGGCGAGACCTCATCTCTACAATAAATCAAAAATCAGCCGGGCGTGGTAGCGCGTGCCTGTAATTCCGGCTACTCAGAAGGCTGAGGCGGAAGGATCGCAGAGCCCAGCAGGTCGAGGCTGCAGTGGCCGGCAGCGGCCACTGCACTCCAGTCTGGGCAACAGAGTGAGTCTCCAACTCAAAAAAAAGAAAAGAAAAGAAAAGAAAAAATTGTCTTCCATGAAACTGATCCCTGAGGCCAAAAAGGTTGGGAACTGATGGTATAACAGACACTGGAGACTTAAAAAGGGGAAGGGGAAGCGATGGAGTGACAAAAAATATCACCTATTGGGTACAGTGTGCACAGGTAGGGCTGGTGGGTACTCTTAAAGCCCAGACCAAAAACTATGTGTATCTCCCAAAGGTAATGAAATTTAATAAGTGAATAAATAAATGCACCAAAGGTCATAGCACCATGCCAGGGACACAGAAACTGAGAATAAGTCATCAAGTCAAACACCCAGGTAGCTGCTCAGACCCATAAGCATCCTGATATTAGGCCAGTGAGCCACAGACAAAACATCCAGAAAAGATTTCCTTCCGTCTGAGTCACCAATTTTGTTGCTGAACCAAGCTGGGTTCATTTTCTGTATGCAATGGAAAACCAAACACTGAAGCTCTGGGTTTTTTGAGTGAGAAAGAATTATTGTAAATCAACTGGCAAGAAGGAAAGAGGATACTCTAGGTCTTACTCCCTGAGCAGAGGACTGGGGGAGGTTTTATAGTTAGAAGGTAATGAGGCATTTTCTGATTGGCTCTTGCAATAGGGTGATGCCGAGGCCTGATCTGATTGGATCCTGGTCCTGTAGTGTTGTGTCTGCTTCTTAATTCAGTCCCCTTCCTCAGTCCGAGCACTTATGTTCCACTCATGGTTCCACCCATGGTTGCATTTTTGGTTCATACAGGCATGCTCAGACTATGTGACTGTCAACTTGGAGGTCAATGACAACTGAAAAACAACTCACAACTTTGGTACACAAAAGTTGAACCAGATTAGTCTGGTACAGTTACACAATCTGTAAATACATTTTATATCACATTGAGTTAAAAATAAACTTTTTAGTATAAGTAGTTTTGCTCTCATAGGGGTGTAGAGCTACTATTTCTTCAATACCTCTCCTTGTAGTCATGAAATCAGATGTAAAATAGTAAGATTATTGAAGAATAAGATAAATGTTTGTGAGATTAAGTAACAGATTCACACTCTTTACATAATCTGCTACTATCACCACCCCTTGATTACTGAGATATATTTTAATTCTGTACCATGCAACTTCTCATTTTTTCCCTTGTTCTCTGTAGTGGTCTTGACATTAAATTTGAGAAACACAACATGTATTTTTTTAAGTGCTCATTGTTATTTTATTTACTTTGGCTCATATTTTGGTCTTCTTAAATCATTTGTACAAGAGATAAAGGAAATGCAACTTTGGTGATTATAAAATATACAATATGAAAACTTTTCAATTTTTTTTTTTTTTTTTACTTGTAGAATTTCAGGAACCCTATGCTGTCGTAGTACTTCTGGAGAAAGATCTCATTGTAGTTGATCTGACACAAAGCAAGTAAGTTATCCATGAACAGATTAACACTAACAGTCTTTAAACTGTAGTCATTACAGTTAAAAATACAAGAGCAAATTTTAGATAACTGGCATTAGTATTCTTTAGATAATGTGAAATTTTTTTTGCTAGATTAATTACAGAAATACAATTTGGTTCAATGATGAAAACTAAACTAGGAGAGTTTGGTAACACTGAGAAAATTGTAACACCTTAAGGACAGCACTTGATGTTTGGACAGAAGCATTTGGAGACTTGGAACACATAAAATGGATCACATTTCTGCTGTTTCCTTAAGCAAAATCAATTGTTATGAAAATGTGTACAGTAAAATAGCTGGCCACCTGTGAGTCTTTTGACTAAAGGAAAATTTACTAACAGAAAATGACACATAATAAAATCGTTATTGGACTACTGCAGCAGACAATACAGAAGGCCAGGCTCTCAAGGGCAGAGAAGATGGAGGACTTATTTTTCTCTTTTCTTTTTTTTTCATTTTTCATTATGTTACAGGCAATTGAAACAAATACAGAATACTCCTATTACAGTTGTACTTTCCACTTCTTTACGTTGACAGTAAAAATCGACTAAAAATTGATGGGTACTGTCTTCTTGCTATACATTTTCATTATAAATGGCAATAGCATGAAACTAATTTCCCTCATAATATATTCTAGAACCGCTGATCTTCTTTTAGCCCATTATATTTGCAGCAGAATTTTATAAATTATCTCTCCTCTGCCTGGAAGAATCTTTTCTTTATTAGCATCTTATCTGTAAGAATTTCAAGCCAGATATCACTTCCTCATTAAAAACAAATTTCATTACCTATATAATTTAGTCAAACATCTTTGAATAGACTCTCATAGCCCCCACATTTTTCTCATCATAGCTTTTGATACAGATGCAGTTTTCCATTTTTTGTTGCTTAAAGAATGTCTGCCTACTAGACTGTAGGCCTGTGAGGTAAGGGCTCTTTCACCACATCTAGTAGGCTCTCAATTAATTTTTGTTGAATAAATTACAGTCTGAATTCTAGTTTGTAAATGTAAGAGCCATGATTAGTCTTTATGCTACTTCACAGTATATCATATCTTAGTATGTGAAGGGGATGTAGGATCTGGGCCATAAGATCGTCGTAATTGTGAATTCTGTCTAGCTGCCCTATTTTTCAACATTAAACTTGACTAGATTTCGTGTACATGTAAGGATATATGCTTCTTTTTCTAAGAAGTTATAATATAGGTTTTATTAAAATGTACTCTTTTGATCTCAGTGGTACTCAACTGTTCTTTCTACATCATATTTGTTGATTTCTCATACCTTGTCTATTTGTCTATCATCTTTGAAGCCCCACTATACTTTACCTTTAATACTCACCTTCTTCAGAATATATTTATTTTATTGTGGTTTAATATGCATAACATAAAAGTTACCATTTTATACATTCATTCTTGTGCTTTACATTACCTTATGTAAGTATGTGAATTAACATTATGTTTGGAAGTTTTTATCTAACATTTACCTTCTTCAGCATGTATCAAAATCTGTGATATTCCCAAGTCATTGGCTATTTCATGAAATTTGACATGTATTTGAATTGAATACATTCCTTTTCTTCCAAATAGTTACCCCTCAGCCATGTTGAATATTAAACAAGTTGGAACTTTCACATTTTTTTCTCTATTTCTCATTTAGCCCTTAGCATGGAGGCAAGCATTAGGATTTATAAATTTTTTTCTCTTTTTGACTTCTGGGATTCATATCTTCATTTCTATTTTCACAGCAACCAGTTTGCACTTTTACATCTAAATTCCTATAGTAAACTTTTATTTATTATTTCTCTCTTTAGTATCTTTTTGCCTACTCTTGCCAATATACTGAAATATTTTTTAAAACATTTTCATGACATTGTTTACCTTGTCAAGAGCCTTATTGGTGCCTTTCTATTATCAAATCCCAAGTTGTAGGACTGGTCTTCAAAATAATCCACTTATTTTACTTCTAACTCTTTAATCTCAGAAATGTTAATAATTTCTGCTCTGAAACAGATAATCTCTAATCCATTCATTTAACTTACTTGTTATTTATATAACATGACTTTCTTCTTCCCACTTGATTTCATACATACAACTGTTCCTATCTGAGATACCATCAACAACAATTCAGATTGGTAGAAAGAGAACCAACATTTAATTTCCAAATTTTAATACTTTGCTTCCCTTCTAATTATAAATTCTGCTTTTAGGTCATTTCTTTGCTACCGTAATTTGCATAAGCTGTTAATTTAGCGTAAGCTGTGTCACTTCTTGAGCACATTGCTGCTTAGAAATTTCTTCTGCCTGATAACTTAGATCATCATTCTTAAGGTTGGCCTTCCAAAAAGCCATAGGACATAGACACAATGCAGTCAAGTTCTTACCTTTGCCCCAGTTTTCAATAAGTTTCTCATTTCTGAGACCTCATCAACTTGGTCTTTACTTTATATTTCTGTCAGTATTTTGGTCACAACTACTTAACCAATAGCTAAGAAATTACAAACTTTCCCTCATCTTTTTTTAATCTTCTTCTAAGCCCTCCAAACTCTTCCAACTACTCTTTACCTAGTTCCAAAGCCACTTCCACCTTTTCAGGTATCTTAAATAGCAACAAATACCACTCCTTGGTACCATTTTCTGTCTTAGTCTGTTTTTGTGTTGCTATAATTGAATACCCAAGGCTAGGTAATTTATAAAGGAAAAAAGTTTTATTTGGCTCATAATTCTGATGGTTGTGTCAAGATTGGGCAACTGTATCTGGGAATACGTCAGGCTGCTTCCATTTATGGTGGAAGGCAAAGGGGAGCGGGCTGGCACGTGTAGAGATTAAGTGGTGAGAGAAGAAGCTAGAGAAAGGGGGAGGCACCAGGCTTTTTTTAATAACCAACTCTCACGGGAACTGAGTGAGATCTCATTCACCCCCAAGAATGGACATTAACTGATTCATGAGTGGACTGTCTCCTTAACCCAAATACCTCTCATGAGGCCTTACCTCCAACTCTGGGGATCAAATTTCAAAATGAGGTTTGGAAGGGACAGTCAAACCATAGTGTTCCCTTTGAAAAATATGTCAAAATGTGCTGATATTTTAATGTTTGTAAGTATGCTATATAAATATTTAAAGTTGTACATAGATGAAGTACTTAGTTGACTAAATGAGTTATCTTGTTGCATAATATTTTCAGGTTAAGATAATTTATTGTATCCATAGTAGCAAAGCGGTACTGTAGAATATTGGAATTATGGAAAGTAAATTTTGAGTTTGAGTGAAATTCTACCAATATCAATATTATATTTTATAGATAACTGTTTTAAAAAGCACATTCTTGTTCATATGATCCCTGTTTTGTGATGCTTAAAAATTAAGCAAAATTTATTATTAATATTTATAAACACTTTAGGGATTACTTTATCAAATTATTTTATATATCTTATATTTGCAAAATGACACTAATATGTTTTCTTTATCTATTAGTTTTCCAATCTTTGAAAATCCATATCCCATGGACATTCATGAATCACCAGTTACATGCACAGCATACTTTGCTGATTGCCCTCCAGATCTGATTCTAGTGCTATATTCCATAGGAGTCAAGCATAAAAAACAAGGATACAGTAATAAGGTAATAGTACAACTATAACTTTTTTTTGTATTTGTCTCACATGAGCATACTTTTTCCTGTTACTTTATTTTCTGAACTTCCACATAAGAGGACTTGAAGCAAAGTCTCTTGAAGTCATAAATGAACATCTGTTAAAGATATAACTTCTGAAATTTAAATTTCCTAAATGCTGCATAGCGTTAAGTCTACATAAATATAAATTTATGTGTAATTGTAAACTAAGATATACTTATCTATCATGTATATTTACATACTAAGTATGTACTTCAACTAACATATATTTGGATCATAATATGTAATCTTTAATTGTTTTAGATGAAGAATTATGTTTTAAGAAAATCAAGAGTCAATTATTCCTGTGTATCATTTATTAATCAATGGTTTAGAAGATATAATTATTCAAAGTCATTTGTGAAAATGCCATTTTAGGACTCCTTTTTGTTATATTTTGCTACAGTGCTCAAATTCTTCCCATTGTAACAGACCATCTATTATAATTTCTGTTATTTGCCTGGGACTGTTGACATGGAAAATTCCAAGTGGTACTGTTTATATACATTCTATGTGAAATGGCACCACAATAGTTTGGTAGTACACATATTATGTGACATATGTAGCAATACTGAATTTGTACAATTAAAAATACTCCTGGCCAGGCTCGGTGGCTCAGTCTGTAAACCCAGCACTTTGGGAGGCCAAGGCAAGTGGATTGCCTGAGCCCATAGGTTTGAGACCCGCCCAGGCAACTTGGCGAGGCCTCGCCTCTGCAATAAATTAGCTGGGTGTGGTAGTGCACGCCTGTACTTCCTGCTACTTGGAAGGCTGAGGCGGAAGGATTGCCGGATCCCAGTGGGTCAAGACTGCGGTGGCCAGAAGTGGATCACTGCCCTCCAGTCTGGGCGGCGGTGTGGGACTCTGGCTCAAAAAAAAAAAAAAATACTCCTACGATTTGTTTATGTGAATGATAATATTGGTTAAAATATATTTTAAAGAAGACAGAATTGTACATTTAGAAGTCTTTGTTTACCGGGCATGGTGGCTCAAGCCTGTAATCCCAGCACCTTGGGAGGAGGAGGTGAGTGGATTGCCTGAGCTCAGGGGTTTCAGACCAACCTGGACAACTTGGTGAGACCTCATCTCTATGATAAATCAAAAAATAAGCTGGGTGTGGCAGTGTGTGCCTGTAGTTCCAGCTACTTGGAAGGCTGAGCCCAGCAGGTTGAGGCTGTGATGGCTGTGAGCATGCCACTGCACTCCAGCCTAGGCGACAGAGTGAGACTCCAACTCAAAAAAAAAAAAAAGAAAGAGAAGTGTTTGTTCAATAAATAATTAAGAGATAGCTCACATTATCCTTAACTATTTTACAGCTATTTATTGTTCAGTGAAACTTTTATCATTGTTTTAAAATATTTTCATTGTAAATTTCTAAGTCATTTAAACTAAAAAATAAATAAAACATATATATTCTTTCTGGATAATGTATTTAGGAGTGGCCAATCAGTGGAGGAGCTTGGAATCTTGGAGCACAAACATATCCAGAAATTATTATTACCGGGTAAGTAAGATGTGTTTTGTGACTTATCAGTTCATCAGCAAAAAAGATGTTTACTGAGTCTTGATACTTTTCCATAATTGTGCTCTATGCAGACTAACAATTTAAGTAAAAATATAAGAAGTAGCTTCTATACAAAGATTGTAATCTTGACAGAAGATAAAGTCAAACAATTGGAAACATAGAATTATAACAGAAAAGTAAGTAAAGATTATGTTACCAGGAGAAAGTCAGAGGGAATAATCTTGAGAGATTAGTCAGAGAAATCTTCATGTGGAAATAATAATATATTAGCTTTAGAAAGACCCTTACTAACATCTCTTTATTCCTGCCAAATCCGGGAATCATTGCTTTGTATCCACATGAGGTGCATGTTTAAAATATGTCTCAAAACTTTTACAGCATCAGAAATACCACTACTTTGGATAGCAACCTACTTAATGTTCTAATATTAGGAATGGAAGAGAGATGTAGCTAAAGATAAATAAGAGATTTGAAAGATAATAAAGGACCTACTAATGGGAAGATAGAGTAGATGTACTTTTCCCTATTCTTTGCACTAACAATAACTAAAAACCTTGGATTTTGTACATAAGATGACTAGAAAATGTGAGATTATGTCAGACTGGCTAGGAACTCCAAGTGCCCAAAATTGGCATGGTAGTTGTTAGGTTTTCTTTCTGCCTTTAATGTCCCAGAATTGATGCTGAAGAAGCTAGTAACCTGAAACTGAATGGACACAGACAAAAAAAAATCCCAACAAAAGCTAGCTTTCTTTAGCCAAGGGATGAAGAAAGGACAAACCTGACAAGAAAGAAAGTTTTTAAAAAAGAATCTCTCTACATGAGTAAAACACCACACACACACACACACACACACACACACACACACAACTGTGGTCCCAACCCAACTCATTCCAGCAAAGGCCAGTTGGGAACCTTGACTTTCACCGTCATCAGGTTGTAAAGAGGTAATTCAACTTCCTCAGAGTATCAGAAAAAGCATGGTAGGAAGCTGGGACATTCAATTATGCTGAGTGATTGTAGTATCAGTGGGCAGACAGAATTTCCACCACTGCCCACAGTAATTAGAAGCTACCACTCCTTGCCCCCATCTCTGTGTCAACTGAAATCAAGTGAGGAGAAAGAGAAGATGGGGAGACTGAAAACTATTAAGGAAACATTGGCTGAAAATTGACCAAATTGAGCCAAAAATGTGAACCTACAGGTTGCAGAAACTGAGCAAACCCCAATAAAACCATATTAAGATACATCATGGTCAAACTTCTGAACACTAAGCACTAAGATCCTTCAAAGCCACAATAAAGGAATGATGACTAACCTACAGTGCCTGCCCAATTTGAATGACAGAAGATTTTTCATTAAAAACTCTGGAGGCCAAAAGGAAACATGAATATTTTGCAAGTGCTGAAAGAAAAGAACTATTAATTCTGAATCCTATACTCAGAGAAATATCCTTCAGAAATTAAGGAGAAATCAAGACATTTTCAGATGAGGAAAACTGAGAGAATTTGTCAACATCAAACCTAATCTTAAAAAGTGGCTAACAAAAATTCTCTACACAGAAAGGAAATTTTGAAAAGAAGGAACCTTGGAATATGGAAAAAAGATATAGTAATAAAAGTATCAATAAATACAATAGGCTTTCCTTTTCTTGAATTTCTAGAAGTATATTGTATGGTTGAAACAAAGATCATAGTTACATTGTATAATGTGTTTCTTAATGTGTATAGAGGAAATATTTAACACAATTATAAATGGGATGGGTAAAAAAATATAAAGGGAGTTAAAGCTTTATATTTCTCTTGATCTGGTATTAAGGTGACACTGGTAAGCTGTGAAAAGTTATGAATATACAATGTAACACTTAAATAAGTCACTTACATATTAGACAAAGAGATACACTTTAAAACACTATTAACACATAAAAATGGAAATACTAAAATAATTCAAGTAACAGATAGGAAGGGAAAAAATAACAAAGAAAAAAATGAACAGATCAGAAAAGAAAAATGTCAAATGGCAGACTTAAGCTCTAACATAACAATAATTGCATTAAATGTAAATGGCCTAAATGCACCCATTCAAATATACAGATTGATAGAGTGAATTTTAAAACATGACCAACTATGTGCTATCTACAATGTTCTTACTTCAAATATAACAGTATAGACAGGCTAAGAGAAAAGAACTATAAAAAAGAATTAGTGGAGAGTGATGTCAGCAAGATGGCAGAATAGGAAGCCCCAGCCTTGTTCTCCATAGACACACTAACTTTACATATATGGTTCAAGAAGCTGTTAGGAGACTTTCAGAAGTCAGTTAGAAAGCTGCCATAGCACAAGCAAGCTCAAAACCAAGATCAATCACTTGTTGTTCAAGTGGCTAAGAGAAGGAGCGACATTTCAACCACATCAGCTGCATTCCAAACTGGCACAGCTTGCAATTAGAAGGAAAAATAAAACATGGCTTCTGCTTGGGGAAGGAAAGAGAAGAGTTGAACTTATATCCAATGTTCTAGATATATGGAGGCTGCTCAAGGAACTAGTTTCTATCTCACCTGACTCAGAACTGATGGGAAACTGCCATACATTGGATGACTGGGGACCACTATGACCAAAAGTGAGTTCAGTGACTTAGTTAGCATCAGAGAACCTGCAGTACTCTAGACAGGTACTAGCAAAGGACTACAAACTTCTGAAAAACAAGCTGTCAAACTTCTTATTGGGAATTACATGCACAAGCCCAAAGAAGACATATATTCAGTAAAAGGTTTGAGAGGCCTTCAAGATATGTACCTTGGCTGATTCATGAAGGATTTCCTCTGTACAAATTCAGACCATATAGAGGTGGTTGCTTTTTAACAGGCATACTCAACAATAATAAAGCATATAAAGAAATAGGAAAATGTGTCCCAATCAAAGGGACAAAGTAAGTCTCCAGAAACTGATCCTAAAGAACCAAAGATCTGTGAATTATCTGATGAGGAATTCAAAATAATTTTCTTAAAGAAGCTGAATGTATTAGAAGAGAAAACAAATAGAAAAACACACAAAATTAGGAAAATGATGTGTGAACAAAATAATAATATTAACAAATAGTTCAAAATTATTAAAAATAAACAAATTCTAGAACTAAAGAATATAATATCTGAATTGGAAAAAATCACTAGAGTGTGTCACAATATTCTTGGTCAGGGAGAAGAAAGAATCAGCAAACTCAAAGATGGATCTTTTGAAATTATTGAGTCAGGCACAAAAATAAAGATGAAAAGAAGGCCTAAGGGACTCACCCGACACCCTCAAGTGGACCAATATACACATTGTGTGAATTTAAAGAGAAGAGAAAGAGAATGGGGCAGAGAACTTATTTGAAGAAATAGTAGCCCCAAACTTCCCAAATCTGAAAAAAGAAATGGGCATTCTTTTTTTTATTTAATTTTTAAAGTGTAAAGTACAATTCAGGACATCATACAGGTAAATTTTGGGCCTCCCTTTTGTCTCCACTTTGCCTGGTTTGAGATCAGGTACCCTTATTGATATTATGTCCCCACTCCCAAACTAGCAGTATCCCATTACTGCCAATCCCTTTCTTATAGTATTAGGGTAAATATTCAGGGTCCTCTGATGAATGAGAGCATATGGTACTCTGGTCTTTGTTTCTGTGATATATCACTGAGTATTACAGACTCTAAATCCACCCAAGTTGCTGCAAAGTCCGTATGTTTGTCTTTCCTTATGGCTATATGATATTCCATTGTGTATATGTACCACATTTTAAAATCCAGTCCAGTTTTGATGGGCAGCACGATTGTTTCCATGTTTTTGTTATTGTGAATAGTACTGTGGAAATGGACATTCAAATTCAAGAGGCTTAATCAAGTCCAACTAATCTGAACTCAGGCTGCTACTGAGACATATAATCAAATTGTCAAACATCAAAGACAAAAAGGAAACCTTGAAAGCAGTAAGAAGAAAAGTTCTCAACACATACAAGATTAATTATCTTTTTGATGTGCTATTGGGCTTGGTTTGCAAGTATTTTGTTGATAATTTTATATTTATGTTCACCAAGGATATTGGCCTGTAGTTTGTTTTGTTTTGTTTTGCCCTTGTTTGATTTTGGTATCAGGATGATACTGGATTTATACAATGAGTTAGGGAAGGATCCTTCCTCTCCAATTTTTTTGAATAGTTTCTAAGATTGGTGCCAGCTCTACTGGATTTATAGAATGAGTTAGGGAGAAATCCCTCCTCTCCAATTTTTAAAAATAATTTCTAAGATTGGTACCAGCTCTTCTTTGAATGTATGGTAAAATTTGGCTGTGAATCTGTTGGTCCTGAGCTTTTTTGTTGGGTGTTTCTTATTACTGATTTTATTTTATTACTTACTTATTATTGGTCTGTTCAGGATTTCAATTTTTTTCCTGTTGGTATGTTCAGGATTTCAGTTTCCTGTTGATCTGTTCAGAATTTCTCTTTTAAGTTTTCTTGAAAGGTTGTATGCTTTCAGAAAATTATCCACTTTTTCCAGGTTTTGTAGTTTGTGTGCACAGAGGTGTTTATAGTAGTCTCTAATGATCTTTTGTATTTCTGTGTTATCAATTGTAAAGCCATCTTTATAATTTTTCATTGTGCTTCTTTGGATTTTCTCTTTTTTTTCCCCCTCGGTCAGTCTAGCTAGCAGTCTGTCAATTTTATTTACCAGTAGCATTTCTATACACCAACAATGTTCAAGTGAGAACCAAATCAAGAACTTTCTTCCATTTACAATAGTCGCAAAAAAAAAAAAAAATCCAGCAATACATTTGATCAAGGAAGTGAAAGATCTATACAGAGAAAACTACAGACCATTGATGAAAAAAATTGTAGATGACACAAATAAATGGAAGAACATACTCATGAATTGGAATAATCAATATCATTTAAATGACCATATTGCTCAAATAATCTACAGATTCAATACAATTACTATCAAAGTACCAACATCATTGTTCACAGAATTAGAAAAGACAATCATATAAAGTTCATACAAAACAAACAAAAGTCCTAAATAGCCAAAGAAATCCTAAGCAAAAATAGCAAATTGGGAGGCATCACATTGCCTAACTGTAACTTATCCTGTAAGGCTGTAATAACTAATACAGCATGGCACTGATACAAAAATAGACATATTAATGAACAGAATAGAGGACCTAGAAACAAAGCCACATACCTACAATCAACTAATCTTCAACAAAGTTCACAAAAATAAACAATGGGAAAAGGACACTCTATTCTGGGAAGATTGACTAGCCACATGCAGAAGAATAAAACTGGACCCCTGTCTCTCAGTATATGTAAAGATTAAATCAAGATAAAGTTAAATGTAAGACTTGAAACCATAATAGTCCTAGAAGAAAACCCAGGAAAAAGTATTAAAATTGACATAGGCAAAAAATTTATAATAAAGACTCCAAAGGCAAATGCAACAAAAATAAGAATAGGTCAATCGGACTTAAGCTAAAAAGCTTCTACATGGCAAAAGAAACAATAAATAAAGTAAACCAGACAATCTACAGAATGGGAGAAAATATTTGCAAATTATGCCTCTGACAAAGGACCAGTGTCCAGAATCTACAAGAAATTCAAACAATTCAAGAAAAAAGACAAACAACTTCAAATAAAAACTGGGCAAAGAACATGAAGAGACATTTCTCAAAAGAATAAATACAAGTGTCCAACAAACACCTGAAAAAATGCTCAACATCACTAATCATCAGAGAAATCAAATTGAAACCACCCCGATATACTATCATATATAAGTCAAAATGGCTATTATTAAAAAGTAAAAAAAAAAAATGTTGATGACGATGCAGAGAAAAGGGAACAGTTGTACACTGATGGTAGGAATGTAGATTGGTTCAACCGTTATGGAAAACAATATGGAGATATCTCAAGGAATTAAAAATAGAGCTACTATTTGACCCACTACTGTATATCTACCCAAACAAAAAGCAATCATTATATAAAAAAGACACCTGCACTCATGTTTATCTCAACACTATTCACAATAGCAAAGTCATAACACTAACCTAAGTGTCTGACAGTGGTTGACTGGATAAATAAAATGTGGTATATATACACCATGGAATATTATATAGTCACAAAAAAGAATGAAATCATGTCCTTTGTGGTAACATGGATGAAACTGGAGGTTATTATCTTAAAGGAACTATCTCAGAAGCATAAAACCAAATATCACACATTCTCATT
The DNA here is from genome assembly GCA_963574415.1 of Tarsius wallacei. Taxonomy (NCBI): domain Eukaryota; kingdom Metazoa; phylum Chordata; class Mammalia; order Primates; family Tarsiidae; genus Tarsius; species Tarsius wallacei. The sequence goes on from CAUYQG010208764.1 coordinate 17,694, forward strand.
TATAAGTGAGATCTAAACAATGGGCACATGTGGACATAAAGATGGAAATAATAGATACTGGGACTCCAAAAAGGGAGAGGGAAGGAGGGAGTGGGGGTGAAGGTTGAAAGACTGCCTATTGGAGACAATGTTAATATTTGGGTGATGGGTGCATAGAAGCCTAATCCTCACCATATGCAATATAACATGTAATAAATGTATGCATGTACCCCCATGTATCTAAAATTTAAAAAATGGAAAAAAGAAAGATAATGACTTAGAATGTTTTCATCAATAAACTCCTAAATAAAATGTTGAACAATAGAATTCAGTGAAATTTTTTTAAGGGTAATATCTCAGAATCAAGGAGATTTTATTCCAGGAATTTAATGCTGGTTTAACCATTAAATCAATACATTTGAAAAATCTCATGATCATATAATTAAATGGTAATTTGATAGAATTCAACACCTAGTTATGATAAAACCTCTTAGCAAGCTAGAAATAGAAGGTCAATTCTGTAATCTGAAAAAGTAGTTCTATTTTTTTTAAAAAACCTACAGCAAACGTACTTATTGGCAAAATATTTAAAGTTTTGCTCCCTGTACAAAGAATGAGACAAGGATGCCTTCTCTTACCCTTGGCATTCAACATTAAATTTGTAGGTCTAGTCAGTTCAGCAGGGCAAAACATGAAAATAAAAATATAAAAATAGGAAAGGATGATATAAAAACTATTGTTACTCAGAAACAATGTGATTGTGTACGTGGAATGGATAATAAGTTATGATCAAGTAGAATTTATCTTAGGAATGCAAGAACATATGAAAATAATTAGTATAACACCCACATCAATAGAATGAAGGAAAAAAACACAAAATCATCTCAATTTAGGATAAAAAGCATTTGACTAAACTGAATATTCATTCATGACTGAAAACAACTGGACCCAGAAAACAAGAAGTAGAATGAACATCCTTAACCTGGTAAGGGGCATTTTTGCAAAACCAATGGCTAACATCATACACAATGGTGAAAGACTGAAAGCTTTCCCCATGAGATCAGTAACAAAACAGAAATGCCTGCTTTTTCTACTTTATATTGTATGGGAAATTCTAGTCAGAAGAGTAAGGCAAGAAGAAAAAAAAAATCAACAATGGAAAGGAAGAAGTAAAACTATATCTATTTGCAAATGATAGACCTTATACAAATAAAATTATGAAGAATCCCCTAAAAACAATTGGAAGCTAATAAACAAAGATTGCAAAGTGATGCGATACAAGAGCAACACACAAAATCAGCTGTGTTTCTATATACTAACAATGAACAACACACAAAGGAAAATAAGAAAGCAATTCCATTTACAACAGTATCAAAAAGAATTAAACACTTAGGAATAAATTTAGCCAAAGAAACAAAAGACTTGTACACTAGAAACTACAAACATTGCAGAAAGAAATTAGATAAGGCATAAGTAAAAAGAATTGGAAGACTTAAGATGGCAATATCCCCAAGGCAATCTACACATTCAGTATAATTCCTATTAAAATTCCAAAGGCCTTTTGTTGAAGAAATGGAAAAATCTTATCCTAATATTTGTATAGAATTTCAAGGGAGCCCAAATAGTCAAAAATACTCTTGAAACGAGCAAAGATGGAGGACTCACACTTTTCAATTGCAAAACTTTCTATACAGCTATATTAATAAAAACAGAACAGTTAAGTACTCAATGTTGTTGATAGGTCTTGGAAACTGACTTTAAGCAAAATGATATACAGCAAGTCCTCATATAGTAGCATTTTGTTATAAGAAAAAGTGGTTTTGTCTTACATTATTTTGCTTATTATTTGAAAATGTTTATCACTTTCAGGGTATATCTGGTAAGGGTTTCACATCTAAACTATGTAAGGAGTTTGTAGAGTTCAATTACAGAAAGACAAACATCCCAATTTAAAAAAATAGGCAAAGGACTTATATAGATGTTTTTCTAAAAATAGATATACAAACAGCTAACAAGCATATGAAAACATGTGCAACATCACTTGTCCTTAGGAAAGTGCAAATTCAAACCACAATTATATATACCACCTTATACCCACTAGGGTGACTATAAATTTGACAATGGAAAATAACAAGCACTGGTGAGGATGTGAATAAATTGTAAACCTCATGGGAATTGTAAATGGTACAACTTCTGTGGAAAGAAGTTGGCAATTCCGTAAAAAATTAAAATTACCATATGTCCCAGCAATCTCACTCATAGGTTTATACCCCAAATAACTGAGAGTAGGTGTTTAAACAAAAATTTGAGCATGAATGTCCACAGCAGCACTATTCCCAATAGCCAAAATGTGGAAACAATCCAAATGCCCATCAATTGTTGAATTTATAAAAATATATATATATATATACACACATATATATATATCTCCATACAATAAATATTATTCTGCTATAATAAGAAATGGACTTCTGATATACACGGCAATATGGATGAACTTTGTAAACATTATACTAAGGAAAAGAAACTAGATACCAAAGGTTACATATTGTATAATTTCACTTACATGAAATATCCATAATGGACACATCCTTAGAGACAGTAAGTAGCTTAGTGGTTGTCAAGTGCTGGAATAGGAAAGATTAGGGAGTGATGTGTAATGACTATGGACTTTATTTTTATTTTTTTGAGTTGGAGTCTCACTCTGTCGCCCAGACTGGAGTGCAGTGACCGCTTCAGGCCACCGCAGCCTCTACCTGCTGGGCTCCAGCGATTCTTCCGCCTCAGCCTTCCAAGTAGCTGGAACTATAGGCGTGCGCTACCACGCCTGGCTAATTTTTGATTTATTGTAGAGATGAGGTCTTGCCAAGTTGCCCAGATGGGTCTCGAACCCGCGGGCTCAGGCAATCCACTCACCTCAGCCTCCCAAGGCGCGGGATTACAGGCTGAGTCACTGAGCTGGGCTATGACTATGGACTTTTATCTGAGAAATAAAAATGCTCAGGAACTTAACAGAGGGCACAGTATTGTAAATGTAATAAATGGCAATGAATTATACACTTTAAAATGGTTAAATGGTTAAAATGTAAATGGGTATGTCAATTTTACCACAATACAAAATCTATTCAAAAGCAAAACTGCATAGAAAAAGAAACATATTTCAGTAAGCCTGGATAACATAAAGCACCAAATACGGTGATACATTTAAGCATAATATATGAATAATTATATTAAAAATACATGGACTAAAATTCTCCTGCTAGAATAAAATATGAATCTCTGTACTAAGAAAAAATACAACTCTGTGAAGTTTAAAAATACATTTTACCAACAACAAACAGGTAAAAAAGCAAATAAAAAGCACAATCTCGTTCACAATAGCCACAAAAAAAATGAAATACTTTGGCATCTTCCTAACCAAAGAAGTGAAAGACCCTTACAACAAAAACTACAAAATGCTGCTCAAAGAAATCAAAGAAGACACAAACAAATGGAAAAAAATTCCATGATCTTGAATTGGAAGAATCAACATTGTTAAGATGTCCATCCTACCAAAGGCAATCTACCAATTCAAAACAATACCTATTAAATTACCATCATCATTCTTCTCAGACCTGGAAACAACAATACAGAAATTTAAAAATCTGGTAAAATAGAATTTATAACCAAACTCAAACTATTTATAGAGCAAAATACAAAGAGAAATTGACAAAACAAAAAATGTATTTAGACAAAAATCTCTTCTTAATTGATAGAAAAAATAGTAAAAACACTGAAGAGTTGGAAAATATGATTAATAAACTTGATCTATATATTTGGAAAACATTACCATAAAGAAAAGGAAAAAGCAGGCAACAAACTGGGAGATGATATTAGTAACATATATAACCACAAAAATTGTGTATTCAGGATATAAGAATATCAAATCAATAATAAAAAAGACAACCCAACTGAAAAATGGACTGAACACTTGAACAAGCCTGTGTGTATGTGTGTATGTGTGTGTGTGTATGTTTATAACTTAATTTTATTATAGACATGAGGTACAAGTCAGAATTTGGTACATAAGTAGTCTATGTGCAGGTGAAGTTTGAGTCTCCAACTAGTCCTCACTTCCCTTGGGTTAGGACCAGGTACCCTTTGTGTTGTTATGTGTCCCACCCTCACCCCGGCAGTGTCCTATGACTGCCGATCCCTCCCTTGTGCTATTGTGATTAATGTTCAGGTCCCACTTATGAGTAAGAACATGTGGTATTCATCAGTTCTTTGTTTCTGTGATAGATCACTCAGTATGATGATCTCCACCTCCATCCAATTTACTGCAAAGTTCATGATTTTTTCCTTCTTTATGGCTGTGTAATACTCTGTTGTGTATGTGTACTACATTTTCTTTATCCAACCCACTTTCTATAGGCAGTAGGGTTAGTTCCATGTTTTTGCTATTGTGAATAGTGTGGTAATAAATGTGTGTGCAGGTGTCTATTTGTAGAATGACTTATGTTCCTCCAGGTATATTCCCAAAAGGGGGATTGCTGGATCACATGGAAGGTCAATTTCTAGTTCTTTTGGAAATCACTACACTATTTTCCATAGAAGCTGAACTAATTTGCACTCCCAAGAGTAGTGTAGAAGTGTTCTCATTTCTCTGCACTTGTGCCAGCATCTTTTTTTTTTTCAATGATGGCCATCATTATTGGAGTTAGGTGGTATCTCAATGTGGTTTTGCTTTACATTTCTCTGATGATTAGTGAGGTTGAACATTTATTTACTTATTTATTTATTTATTTATTTGAGTTGGAGTCTCACTCCATCACCCAGACTGCAGTGCAGTGGCCGCTCCCAGCCACCGCAGCCTTGACCTGCTGGGCTCCGGCGATCCTTCCGCCTCAGCCTTCTAAGTAGCTGGAACTACAGGCATGTGCTACCATGCCTGGCTAATTTTTTTTTT
>CAUYQG010208770.1:0-19335 GCA_963574415.1 Tarsius wallacei
GACTGGAGTGCAGTGGCCACTCCCGGCCACCGCAGCCTCGACCTGCTGGGCTCCGGCGATCCTTCCGCCTCAGTCTTCCGAGTAGCCGAAATTACAGGCGCACGCTACCACGCCCGGCTGATCTTTTTGATTTATTGTAGAGATGAGGTCTCGCCAAGTTGCCCAGGCGGGGCTCGAACCCATGGGCTCAGGCAATCCACTCACCTCAGCCTCCCAAAGGCGCGGGATTACAGGCAGAGCCACTGAGCCCGGCTACAATAAAAACTTTTTTAAAAATCCTGCTGGCCAGGGAAAGACTGACCCTCCCAGGGCTAGGCAAATAGCAAAAGGCTCAGCCAGGAACATGCCTTTCATATGCAAACCAACCAGTTCCGTATCTCCAACCACTTCCATATCTAACTCTTACTCACCAAGCCAACATTTCCCCTGACCTAGATCATCCCAGAGCCAGGTACCAGGCAACTAGACTATTCCTACAACAGAAGCCACCAAAACCATTCAAACAAGTCAGTCCTAAGCTGTTTACTCTGCTCTGCCTTTCCTTTCCTTTCCCTTCCTACAAAAACCCCAATAAAGGCTTTGGCCGAGGCTTCCCCCTCACTCCTGTCTTCAGTCACCTGACCACCCCCAGTGCCTCCCTGTGGCCCTGAATGGCCATAGTGTGTTCTCTTCTCTCAGGAAATGTAAGTAACAAAAATCTTCTTTCAGGCCTGGCACAGTGGCTCATGCTTATAATCCCAGCACTTTGGGAGGCAGAAGCAAGAGGATTGCCAGAGATCATCCTGGGCAACGTGATGAGACCTCGTCTCTACAATAAATAAAAAATAAATAAAAAATTAGCCAGGTGTGGTAGCATGTGCCTGTAGTTCCAGCTACTTGGAAGGCTGACGCATAAGGATGCCTGAACCCAGCCGGTCGAGGCTGCGGTGGCTGTGAACATGTCATTACACTCCAGCCTGGGTGACAGAGGGAGACTTTGACTTAAAAAAAAAACCTTGGCCGGGCTCGGTGGCTCAGCCTGTAATCCCAGCACTTTGGGAGCCGAGGCAAGTGGATTGCCTGAGCCCACGGGTTCGAGACCAGCCTGGGCAACACAGTGAGACCTCATCTGTACAGTAAATCAAAAGCAACTAGCCAGGTATGGTAGCACACACTTGTAGTTCTGGCTACTTGGAAGACTGAGCCAGAAAGATCGCCAGAGCCCAGCAGGTCAATGCTGGGGTGGCCATGAGTGTGTCACTGCACTCTAGCTTGGGCAATGGAGTGAGGCCCCAACTCAAAAAAAAAAAATCTTTCAGTGGCATTGACCTCTACACGTTGTCCCCTCCATAAATTAAAATCCTGCAGGTGTCAAGAAGACACAAAGCCCCACCTAATTAACTCCAGTGAAGAATATTTCCATTCCAGTTTCTAGGTAAGACACCTTCATGCAGAAAATGTCTCCACTCTGCTTTTTACAAATAGGCAGCGTCTGGGGCCCAGCCGTCATTTCCAGGCAAAGTAACCAACAAGGCTTTAAGATGAAAAGGAGGAAAGACAGAGGAGAAAGAGAAAGAAATGATATCAGTGTCTACATGAAATGCCTCAGACACATCTCAATCCTGAGAACAATACCTGCCATTCCTTCCCTCCCACAGACTCCAGGACCATAAGCCTCTTTTCTTCTGCTGCCTCTAAAGCCGTTTCTGTCCATTTATCAGAGGTGGTTTGATGGCAAAGCTAATAGCTTAAGTTTCAAGACCCTTCACTTGCATAGAGTCCCTTCCAAAGGTTATATCTAATTTTGCATTTGCGATTTGTATCCTTTTTACTTAAAAATCAATTATAAAATTGCATAAGCTTCGCGTCCTATAAAAACTGGGAGTATGAGAGGGTCAGGGTTCCAGGAACCCTCAATGTAAGCCCTGCTCTTCCAACCCAAGCATCTGGGTCCCAGCATTCTTAGCTGTACAAGGAGGGGCTGACAAGGCTGTCTTCCCTCAGATTCCCTTTTCCCTTCTCCTCAGTTGCATTCGATTCTCTATATACTAATAAAGTAATATGCTTTACTAGTTTTATTATGCTTTGCCTAGCACGTGGCTCCAAGACTCACTTTGTATATTGGCTTTTTAGAGATGCAAAAGCAGTCCTGAAAAAATGCATAGTAGAAATACAAGTTGGTTCCTAACAGGACACTGGCTGATGAGAATTCAGAAAATAAGAGGCACAGCTTTTGCAGCAAAGCCTGACAACAGCACTCAGCATTACGTCATAACCTACAGATCAGATGTATGAAAAGCAACCAGGAGTTGGGCTGTGGGGTCTGCAGTCTCTAGCCTGGTTCGGCCACTTTGTGTGTATGTGTCTTTGGGCAAGTCATTCGACATTCGGGTCTGGAGCTCAAGTCTCTGGGCTTGCTTCCTGACAAGCCAAGTAAGGGGACTGGGCCAGAGGCTCTGAGGACCCCTCTGTCTCTTGACATGTTGGGTTCTGTCTGCCTCTCTGGCCGGCGCTTCCTCCTTATTCACCATTGCCCCAAAACTTGACCGGACTCTTTTCTCTTACCACGTGAAGCGAACTTAAGCGAGCCTCTGAAGTGAGGGGGAAAGAAAGAGAGAGGACAGAAAGGGAAAGAGCAGGAAGTCAGGCAGTGCTGGGTCACTGGACAGGAAGACAAGGAGCAGCGTCAGAGGTGGGACACGCCTTGGAACCCAGGCAGGCCCAGAGACGTGGAAACACCTCTGCCTTCACCTGGGCCAGACTCCACAGCTCTAAGGAGGCACCGGCTCCCTGGAGTCTGCAGCCGGCTTTTCTCGAGGGTGGTTAGCCAGACCTTGGCCCACAGACCTCCTAGAAAAGGGTCCTCCCCAACCTGATACTGCTGGAGCCCAAATCTTTGCAGGAAAGCTGGATGGAGAAGAAAGAGCACAGATCATATGTACTAGATTAATCTGTGGCTTTTGGTGGCTTGTTTTCATGCCATAGAAGGACACAGCTTCCCTTTTATGTTTCTCTTGAGACCACCAACTCTGAGAAAAGGAAGACAAAAGCCTCCGGTTAGCTGGAGGCATTCCTTATTCCACAAGAACGAAGAGACTTCTGAGTTTTAGAAGCAGCTGGAGATCCCGGCAAGCCTAGGCACCCAGCAAATCCCTGGGACACTAAACGGAATTTTTCCCCCTTTCCCAGTATCAGAAGCATTGGACTCTGCTGGATGCCAGACCTCACACAGCGCATCAGCTCGTTGTCTCCTCCTGTCTCAGGCTACCCGCTTTCTCCTGCCAACCTAATTCTCCAGAAACACCACATTTGTCATAGTCCTCTCTGGCCAGTACCTGGCACCAGCTACTCCCTGGCCTTCCAGCCTACCTCACTGGGCTTCAGTGTGAAGCTTGCTTCATCCAGTCACTGAGCATGCATTTTATTTAGTGCTTGTCATGTGACCAGGCACTGGGTCAGACCCTGCCACATGTGAAATCTAAGTTCATAAAATCCTTGAGAATCAAGTACACTCACCACATCTCACAGCTGTGGGAACAGACTAGAGCCCTTGGGTATCCCACCCAAGGGCTCAGATGATACCCAAGGGCTCAGACTATCTAGTGGCATAGTCAGAATCTGGAACCCAGGTTCCCAAGTTCAAGTTCACCACCAAACCGCACTTAGGAAAGTGCCTCAGGGCCCTGGAAGAAGACTCAGCCTGCTGGCATTTCAGTAGGTCTTCAAACACACACACGTATTCCCAAACCACTCCAGACCCACCTAGGCCTAGAAAGCATGCATCCTCCTCCATGGGTTGCCCATGCAGCAGGTTATCCTGAACTATGTACCCCATTCTAGTGTTGGCCAAGGGTATGAATGTGGATCTGAGACAGGTCTTCCATCTGTCTGTACTGTGCTGACTCACACATTTATCTGCCAATGGATCCTTCTGGTCATTTATACGACTATCCTGTAGACTAAGTACATACTCCCCACCTCAGTTTTATCATTAGCCAACATTTACTGAATGCTCACTAGGAACCAAGCACTATACTAAATATTTACATGAATGATCTCTTTTAATCTTCTGCATTCTCTGGAGTCGGTTGAATCACTGGGTAGCCAATTCATAGAGGCAAGGAAATGGAGGCTGAGTAAGGTCAAGTAACTTGCTCAAGGTCACAAAGTGTTAGAGCCAAGACTTGAACACAGGCAGCTCATGCGCCCTTGACCCCCATACCATTACCCTCAGAGCTACAGCCCCTTTTGAGCTGATCACTTTTTTTCCTGACCAGCCTACACACTCACGCACACACACACACACACAGCGGCCCCATCTGCTCCTACAATGATTAAAGCCAAACCCAGAATCCATTCATCCACCTCCACCTAATGTACAAGAATTCCCCTGTCTTGTCAAACTACTTTCCAGTCACAGTCACCAAGAGAGAAGGCCAAGACTGAAGGGTTTGGCATGACACTCACTAACCTACCTTCCCACTGGGCACTGCCTATTTAATCTTGTGTTCTGTAGGCCACAAAGTTCTTAGCAGAATTCCTGACTCCAAGACTGAAGTAAAGGTAAAGAAAAAAAAAGTTCATGGTGAGGCAGGGTAGCTAGCACAGATTAGACACAGATAAATTTCCCATAGATAGGTTTCAGAAAGCGTTCAGACTCTTTTTTAAAAATTACATTTTAGGCCAGACGTGGTGGTTTAGCCTATAATCTCAGCATACTTTGGGAGGCCAAGGCGAGAGGATTGCCTGAGCCCGGCAGTTTAAGAACAGCCTGGGCAACTTGGTGAGACCTCGTCTCTACAATAAATCACAAATATTAGCCAGGTGTGGTGGTGTGCATCTGTAGTTCCAGCTGCTTGGACGTCTGAGGCGGAAGGATTGCCTAAGCTCAGCATGTTGAGGCTGCGATGGTGGTGAGCGTGCCACTGCACTCTACCCTAGACAAGAGTGAAACTCCAACTTAAGAAGAAAATACATTTGAGCCAGGTGCAGTGCCTCATGCCTCTAATCCCAGCAATTTGGGAGGCCAAGGTGAGAGGATTGCCTGAGCCAACGGTTTTGAGACCAGCCTGGGCAACTTGGCGAGACCTCATCTCTACAATAAATCAAAAAATTAGCCAGGCATGGTTCCAGCTACTTGGAAGGCTGAGGCAGAAGGACTGCCTTAGCCCAGCAGGTCGAGGCTGCAGTGGCTGTAAGTGGGCCACTGCACTACAGCCTGGGCAACAGAGTGAGACTCTTGACTAAAAAAAAAAAAAAATTACATTTTACTACAAGCCAAGCTGCAGCCTACCCTAACCCCTTGACAAATCAAAAGAAAACCCCATCAGACGCAAGACTAGGACAGCCCAACCCTTCAATTCAGGGTTTAGCATAATAATTTCTAAGAATCTTTCAGGTTCCCTGTCAAGGCAGAAGGCCAAAGACCACCTCTTAACTGATGAAAGTCATAGAAATGATAATAAGACCACCTTTTAGCTAAGAAACTTGTGAATTGGAAATGTCTGGCCTTGGCACGGCTCCTGCAAAAGACAATGGGGTCAGGAAAAGACCACCCCTCCCCTTGTCTCCTCCCATCAGGAGCCCAGAGATGTCAATCTCCTGAGAGTCCGTTTCTAGACTCCACCCTCTTTAGCATATCAGTTGTAGTGAAGGTATATCAGGTTTATTGTAAAGAGCAAAGGTGCGATTTCTCTCGCCCATGCCAACTGTTTTTCTCCCTTTTTTCTCTATTAACTTTGTTTGAAACTTTGCCAGCCGCTCTAAAATTCATTTTAGAAACAAGCCAAAGAAGCCACAGGTTTTGTGCTGCACCTACCCGGCATCATCTGGCGCCCAAAATGCAGGGCCTGAAGCTCAGCAATCGCTGGCACTAGCTTCTCTCTCTCTCTCTCTTTCTCTCTCTCTCTCTCTCTCCCTCCTCCTCCCCTTCTCCCCCCCCCCCCCTTTTGGCCTCTGCCATTTCCTTTTTCACTTCTCTTCCTTCTCCAGGTCACCTACTGGACTCTCCTCCCTGTCACTCAGTTTCTGCTCCCTCCAGCCAAGACTACTGATCCTCCTTGACTGAGGCGAGTGGAGGTGGGATGGAGTCAAGCTCGTGCACCGTGCAGAACTGACAGCACTCCTCCTTGGCAGGAGGCAAGGGGGGAGTGGATGAAGCCAGACTTCCTTTCCGTTGCAACACTGGAAGACCCCACTTTTTGTTTTTCTCATGTTTTACTCTCACTGTTCTACTGGAGCGGGGGAGGGATTCCTACTTGGCATTGGGATGGAATGTTATTCTGTGGCATTTAAGCAGTTAGAGTGCTCTTATTTTCAAATGCTAGCAGCCAGGTTACATGGAGTGAATCTGTTTCTAAAGATTTAGGCTGAGTCACACCTACCTGATTGCAACACCTCCAAGGGAAAGGACTAAAGCCGGGACTGGGTGGGGGCTGGGGCTACAGGGCCACACTCATCTAGAGTGTAAGCCCGCTTCAGAAGGGAACTTTTCTTTTCTTTTCTTTTCTTTTTTTTTTTTTTTTGAGTTGGAGTCTCACTCTGTCGCCCAGACTGGAGGGCAGTGGCCGCTCCCGGCCACCGCAGCCTTGACGCGCTGGGCTCCGGAGATCCTTCCGCCTCAGCCTCCTGAGTAGCCGGAACTACAGGCGCGCGCTACCACGCCCCGCTAATTTTTTCATTTATTGTAGAGATGAGGTCTCGCCAAGTTGCCCAGGCGGGTCTCGAACCCGCGGGCTCAGGCAATCCACTCACCTCAGCCTCCCCAGGCGCGGGATTACAGGCTGAGCCACCAAGCCCGGCCTGGTTTATTTTTTTAAGTACAAAAGTGGGTGACTTAGCCCATGCCTACCGTGGTCTTAGGTCTTGTTTATAATTTGGTATCTTGCAAATAATCGGTTCTGTCAGTCTTATGATCTCTATTTTAACATGATTGCTGGCCACTTATTGTGTCTAACCCACAAAAAGGGGAGGATATAATGAGGCATATCTGACCTGCTGTCCTGTCATGGCCGGGATCTCATTTTTTAAGGTTTCTCTGGGATCCTCTTGGCCAATAAGGATCTATTCAGTCAGTGTGGGGCTTAGAATTTTATTTTTTGTTCTCAATATTGATTTTATGTTAAAACAATATTTTGGATATGTTGGGTTAAATATAACACACAGTTAGTCTTCCATATAGATTCAACCAACCTCAGATAAAAAATTTGGGAAAAAAAACAATAAAAATGATACAAATAAAAAAGCAATCCAGTGTAACAACTATTTATAAAACGTGTACATTATATTAGGTATTATGAGTAATCTAGCAACAATTTAAAATATATGGGAGAATATATGTAGGTTATATGCAAACACTATGCTATTTAATATAAGGTACTTGAGCACCTATGGATTTTGGTATTTGAGGGGGTCCTGGTACCAATCTTCTTGGATACTGAGAAACTTCTTTATTATTAAAGTGAATTTGAGATCTTTTTAAAACATGAGATTACAAAACATTTAAAATTACATATGGCGCTCACATTATGTTTCTTTTGGGTAGGGTTGCACTGACTTGAAATTGTTTTGTTTATTTATCTGGTTTTTCATGCACTTATCAACTCATATTCCATGCCAGCGTTCTAGATCTCTTGAGATGTATGTCCATGTCAGAAGAAACAGAATGTTTCTTCATCTTCCAGGGAGTCTGCTCTGGAGACCTCTGCTGAGCTCTCGTGGGGACTGACCACTGTCTTTCTGAGAGTCCCCCTTCACCAATGTCCTGGGAATTCCATTTATTGCTCTATTGTGTTGAAAACTGTTTTCTGGATCTCATTTCTTGCTCCTTTTTGGTTAATTCCTTTGTTTTATGAAATATACTCTTCAGTTGTTTCCAAAGAAAAGTATGTGGGAGGTTAATTTTTTGCAAACCTTTACATCTGAAAAATTTACACAAGCTGTTGACATATAGTTTGGGTAGGTGAGCCCAAGATGGAAATAACTTTTCAGAATTTGGACCATTGTCTTCTAGCTGTTGAGAAATTCTAAGTTGTTTGATTTCCTATCCTCTCAAAATCTCTCCCCATCCCTTCTCTCTCCTTGCAGAATCTTTTTTTTTTCTCTCACCAATGCTATGAACTTTCATGATGATGTGATTTGATGTGGTCATGCCCTTCAACCCTGAGACATTTCCTTAAATAACTTTATTGGTGATTTCCTCTTTTCTACTTTCTTCATTCTCTCCCTCTCAGAAGGAGGGAGAGAATATAATTTAGATGTATAATTTGAATAAAACAGATAATTGTGTTGGTGTACACTGGTCTTCCATTTTTCTTATCTTTTCTCTTTTATTTTCCATCTGAGTCTTGCTCTCCTTTCTAAAAAGTTTCCTCAACTAATCCTTCAGCTCTTCTGTTGAGTTATTCATTGATACTATCATATTGTAAATTTCCAACAGCTCTTTTCTGTTTTTTGACTACTTTTCCTTTTTAATAGCACCCTGTTCTTGTTTTATGGTGGCAGCATTTTCTATTTCTCTGTACCCAAGGACAATGATGATCATTTTGGTTTTAACTTTTCTTGTTCCTGCATTGTCTCAGTTTTTCCAAATCCCTTTTCTTCAGTGTGTTTGATCTCTCTTTTTAATGTTAAAGACTTCCTCAGATATGTAGTAACTCTGGGTTGCTTTCACATGTTTAGCTGTGCGGGGTCTGCTTTGCCTGTGGGCGAAGTCCTGCTAAAAATGAACTTCTCAGCAGGGTGCTTGTGGGGAATCCCCAAGTCAGTTGCTTTTAGAGCTGGTCAAATTTCCCAGAGGATAGTCTGCCAGTCTCCTCCCTGGAGGCATTCTAAAAGCTGAGTTGGGAAGAGGGCTTGTGATTTCAGCATTCATCATGTGTACATTCAATGAACCCTTGTTTCTCTGTAAGGCACCCCAGCAGCTGTTGGCTACCTCTGTCAGTTTCCTATTTCTGTGTCACAAACTACTGTAAAACTCTGTGACCTAGAGCAACCATTTCATTTGCTTCTGATTTTTAGGGTCAGGAATTTGGGCTGGGTAGTGTGTCTGATCACATGGCCTTGGCTAGTATGCCTGGAACTTCTGCACTGACTTTGTCAATCCCATGGCTGGTTCTCCTTGGCCTTTCTCTTTCTCTCATCCCTCTCCCTTCGCCTTTCTCCCCTCTCTCTGCTCTCCAGGTATTTTACCCTCTAGGGCCTCTCTTTGTGTCTTAGATCCAAAGTACAGTGGTCTCAGTGTGGTCATGCTTTTGTGTATGGCTGCTGACTTCCAACAGGCAAGAAGCAAAAGCTTGTCAGTGCCAGGATAGTCAAGGGCTATGCCCAGAGCTGGGACAGTGTTGTTTCCAGTATATTCCATTCATCGGAGATGTCACAGAGGCCCACCCATATTGAAGGATATAAAGAAATAGACGTCTCCTCTTGAAGGAAGAGAAATGTCATGGCAAATGAGCATGTGTATTGTGAGATTTGCCATCTTTAGAAAATTTACTCTGCCGCACTGGTCAGGTTAAAGTTGATTAATGTTGGTGAGCATGATTTTCATTTGATAAGAATATTTATCAATTGTTTCTGTTTTATAGCTATTCACTTTAATGTCCCTTCAGTGTTACTGAAAATCCAAATGAAAGATTATGTTCAACTTATCTCCTGCTTTTGGAAATAACTTTATTTTATAGATAAACATTTGCCCTGAGTCTTCAAAAATGTTTTCTTTCTTTTTGTGCACGAAATCTTTTCATATGTTCTGTGATTTTTATTTTATTTTTTTCAATTTGCTTTTTCCTTTGGAAGGAGATCTATATTTATTAAGTTTGGAGATTTGAAATGGTTGTGTCAGTGGTTGTGTTGGTTCCTGTTCTCTTAGTCCCAAAGGGGAAATTTTAAGTTTTTATTTATTTGGCAGTTTTATGTTCCTCGCTTAGGGATCTATTCAGTTGGGAGAAGTTGGATGGAAGGCAGTTTTCCCTGAAGAATTAAGTGCATTTTCAAATAGTTTTTTTAGGCCTCTGTGGGAATGTGCAGATGGGGGCACTCCCTCAAGTCTCCTAAGTCCCTCCTAGTGGCCAGCAGTCCTGTTGGTGAGGCCTTGGTTTAGCTGCCAAACTGCTCTCCTTTGTCACCCACCAACCATCCCACAATCCTGTGTTTTTTTATTTCAAGTTTGAGAACTTCCTGGGTCTTTGGGGGGATTTCATCCACTTAATTCCCACATAGTCTTTCTTTATCAGTGTTGAATAGTGGCTGTCAGTATTTCAATCTCTCTCTTTTCACCGGCACCAAATCACGCAGACTCCTTCAAAGTTTCTAGCCCACTGATACCATTTATTCTTATTTTTCATTGATGTGTTAGACTTTTCTCCCCATTGAGTATGACTCTATGACTTTCAGTGGGATTTGGGAAAGGAGGGACATTAAACATGTCAGCTCAAAATACCATATTTTGAGTCTCACTGACCACTTTTTTTTTTTTTGACCAACCTAATTTCGTAAGAAATGTTCAAAAAATTTGTTTATGCTTGAAATAATTAGCATTTTGTTTTCTATATCTAAGAAGAGGGGTAAACATCTGTGGCAGTGGCTCTCAATCTTGGCTGCATATTACCGCCAGCTGGGGGGCTTTGATGAAATGCTGATGTCCAGGTTGTACCCACAGAGGCTATGATTTGATTGGCCTGGAATGGAGCCCAGTCATCAGCTTTCATAAAGGCTCCCTGGATAATTTCCGTATTCAGAGTGCTGAGAATCATGGGTCTTAAGGTAATGGGTACATATCTGAAGCCTGTGAGGACTCTTGAAATGGGGAAAATGGAGACAAAGGAAACTATAGCAGTAAAAAAGAAGACATTGTAGGGGAGAGAAAAAATCATGGGATTTAGTGCTTGTGTCTGATTTCCAACTCCGCAAGTGAATGTCTGTATAACCTTATATTACCTCTTTTGGACCTTGTTTCACTCTTTGTAAAAGAGCAGTAATGGTACCTACCTCATGGCATTAATGTAAGACAAAATTACATGTTTGTGAAAGCAATTGTTTGTCATTATTTTAAAGAAAGGGAAGAAAGAGAGAAAGCAAACTGTTAAGAGAAGGGGAAAATAGCATGAAAGAAAAGATAATTCTTAAGGTTGAGAATAATGGTCTTCCTTTTGTTGGTTGTCTGACCATGGCCATGAACCTAAATCACTTATTTTTTTAATGGTAAAAAACTGCAGGGGACATTCCAAGCAGAAAACTGAGTGGGGCTTCAATGTAGGTCCAGTCCTTGGAATACTCCCTGAGCTCTAACAGCAGTCATGATTCCAACGATCAGCTCACAGGTTCCACCCTCATGATATGTAATCCATACTTCCTGCTCATCTTTCGAAAAGACAACCTGCAACATAAGCTCAAGATTGATGGGTATGTGTAGTAAGTCCTGAAGAAGTTTTATTATCTTTTCAAAATAAAGTCTGTGAAAAGACTTTATGTCTAGCCAGGCACAAGTCTTCCATGAAGCACCCATTGATCTCTCTACTCTGCCTTCTAAGGCTAATTCCATAGATAAATACATGCAAAGGCTTAATTAATATGTGCTCAGTATGGTTAAATTTTGTGGGAAAATAAAGATTCTGTTTCTTCTTTTCCTTCCACTTAGTGATGGGTTAAATTATATATTCCCTAAAAAATATGTCCTAACCATTGTGGCCTGTTTTTCTGATACTAACCAATTTTCCAGTACAAAAGTGGATGTCCAACAATTCAATTCAGTTTGCACCTAACTACCTGGAGCTAGTACAGACTCTACAAGCTAAGGGCTCAGTCCCATAAGACTGCCCCTTGCCTATAATTCCTAAGTTATCTGTACTTCTAACTTAGTGACTATAGAGAGTTCCCAAAATCCTGCCCAGATTCAATAATTTGCAAAAATGGCTCACGGGATTCAAAAGAACAGTGTATTTATGTTTACTAGTTTATTATAAAAGATACAACTCAGAAATATCCAGATAGGAGATATGTATAGGGCAAGGTATGAAGTGAAGACACAGAGCTTCTATTCCCTCTCTGGGTGCACAACCCTCCCAGCACCTTGATGTGTTCATCAGCCTAGAAACTCTCCAAATCTCATAGTTTAAGGGTTTTTATAGAGCTTAATCTCTAGGTCCTGAAGGTCAATGGGTATGGCTGAAAGTTCCAACCCTATAATCACTTGTCTTTCTTGTGACCAGCTCCATCCTGAGGCTATCCTAAGGGCCACATCCTAAGTCGCCTGTGAACAACAGGGTCTCTTTATGAATAACGAAAGTCATTCCTACCACTCTGGAAATTCCAAGGGTTTTAGGAGCTCTGTGTCAGAAACCAGAGACAAAGATCAGATATATTTTTGTATTATTTCATACTTTCATACCTGTCAATGTGATCCTATTTGGAGCTAGGGTTTTGTAGTTGCACTTAAGTAAAGTATCTTGTGATGAGGTTTTTTTTTTTTTTTTTTGAGTTGGAGTCTCACTCTGTCGCCCAGACTGGAGTGCAGTGGCCGCTCCTGGCCACTGCAGCCTCGACCTCCTGGGCTCCGGCAATCCTTCCGCCTCAGCCTTCCAAGTAGCTGGAACTACAGGCATGCGCTACCGCCTGTAGTTTATTGTAGAGATGAGGTCTTGCTAAGTTGCCCAGGCGGGTCTCGAACCCGCGGGCTCAGGCAATCCACTCACTCAGCCTCCCAAAGCGCAGAATTACAGGCTGAGCCACCGAGCCTGGCTTCTTGTGATGAGATTATTGTGGGTTTTGGGTGGGACCTAAATTCACTGACTGGTATTCTTATAAGAGACTGGAACTTATAAACACACTGACACACGGAGGAGAAGGTCATGAGAAGATGGAGGCTGAGATTGAATTTATGTTGCCACAAGACAAAACATGTCTGGAGCCACTGGAAGCTAGGAGAGGCAAGGCAGAATGTGGAGCTTTTAAAGGGAGCATGGTCCTGCTGACACTTTTATTTTGGACGTTTGGTTTCCATAACTGTGGCAAAATAACTTTTTGTTGTTTTGAGCTGCTAAGTTTGTTGTGATTTATTATGGAAGTCCTAAGAAACTAATACATCGTCGCCCATCCTCTCTTTCTTTTTCTCCTTCTTCCTCTTTCAGCTTAATTATAATGTTTAAGGAATTACTCTTGTTCTCAAGAGGAATCTAGTTATGCTGGAGCAAAGAACACATGTCCCAGCAGCAGTTAAATGATAAGCAAGCTGAATGGCCAAGGAGAACCATAACATGGAATGCCACAAACCACCAGTAGCCAAGATTACATACAATAAGTACAGAGAAGTCAGGAACTTCTCTGCCCTCAGTCTCAGTGCTTCTCTCGATCAAACATGCCTTGATTTTGAGAACTAGTTTTCTCTTTTGATGTCCTGGAAGATGTATCTCATTGGGTGATATCACTTTGGTTTTTCTTTCTTTCTTTCTTTTTTTTTTTTTTTTTTATAAGTTGGAGTCTCACTCTATCACCCAGACTGGAGTGCAGTGGCCACTCCTGGCCACCGCAGCCTCGACCTGCTGGGCTCCGGCGATCCTTCCGCCTCAGCCTTCCAAGTAGCTGGAACTAGAGGTGCGCGCTACCACACCCAGCTAATTTTTTGATTTATTGTAGAGATGAGGTCTCACCAAGTTGCCCAGGCGGGTCTTGAACCCGCGGACTCAGGCAATCCACTCACCTCAGCCTCCCAAGGCACAGGTTTACAGGCTGAGCCACCGAGCCCGGCTCACTTTGGTCTTTCAATTCTGACCTTCCAGCTAGACTCTTCTAGCTGTAATTTTTTCCAGAACCTGTTATCTACGTGTTTTATTCTTTTTCTGCCCCCTAAAGGATTTTCAGAATGTATGTGACTTGATGGCAGAAAAAAAATCACAGGGTTGTTTAATCCCTCATCAGAGACCATGAGAAAGTCAAGACCCACATAAATGAAATCTTTTTTCATGTTTGGGGAAAAACATGTACTTTGAAACTTGAATCATTAATTTTTTTCTATTTTGTTTCTAAATCAAAATCAAGCACTACTGGGTGATGTCAGAGGAGAATGGTGGTGTAACATGCACTAGGAATCTGTCCCTCCACAAGAATGACAACTGTGCTGGCAGGAACTTCTGAAACAACTATTTTGGAACTCTGGAGTCTAATTGAATACCTAGCCATTCATAGGAAAACTTGATAAAGAGGCTAGTAATTTTCAGTGAATTTCAGCCTTTTGTCTAGTAGTGGTTACCATCCCCAATCCTCTAGCCCTGTGGCTCCCTGCCATAGGGACAGTGGCACCCATTCCTGGTAAGACTTTCTGCAGTAAGGGTGGGCAATAGAAGCTTTGTCCTCCAAAAACTGGGGTTGTGTGTTTTGATTGCTGCTCATTGCTTTTGATCATCAAGGGGCTGACACAGAAGTCGGCTATTGTTTCAGCCCCCATGGGCTGAAGCAGCTTCTGAGGTGATTGAAAGAGACAGGCCCTATTTCCACTACCTACCCCTTTGGGGAGGCAGACATTTTGGAAATCTTTGTCAGGTCATTGACTGATAGAAGAGACAACAAACAGAAACTTCATTGACCACAAAAAACAAGCAATACACATGTTGTGAAAATAGTTTGGAAAAGTAAGAAATTATTGGCTCTAGCCCTCCCAAAGCAAGATTTGTAAACCCAAGAGATGTGGGAGAATTAGACCTTCAGAGCAGGGGTCCCCAACCCCTGGGCAGCAGACTGTTACCTGTTAGGTGACCTGTTAGCAACCAGTCCTCACAGCAAGAGGTAAATAGCAGGTCAGTGGAGATCTGCCTTCTGTCAGATCAGCAGTGACATTAGATTCTCATAGGAGAGCCAAGCCTATTGTGAACTGCACAGGTGAGGGATCTAGTTTGCATGCTCCTTATGAGAATCTAATGCCTGATGATCAACCACCATCTCCCTCACCTGTCCATGGAAAAATTGTCTTCCACGAAACAAGTACCTGCTGCCAAAAAGGTTGGGGACTGCTGTCTTAGAGTTATCATAACAAGATATACAAAATGTTTCATTCCTAACAACAAAAAAAAAGTAAAATATTTTAAAAAACAGGAAAATATGGTATATTTCATATTAAAAAAATAATTTGATAGAAGTCATCCCTGGGGAGTCTCAGACACAAGAATGATTAGACAAAGACATTACATCAAATGTCTTAAATGTGGTCAATTAGTTAAAGGAAACTTTGGACAAGGAACTAAAAGAAATCATGAGCAAAATAATAGTATCAATAAAGTGATAGAAATTATTTAAGAGAACCAAATAGAAAAGATAAAAAATACAATAACTGAAATGGAAAACTCACTAGAGAGATTCAACAACAAATTTGAGCAGGCAAAATGAACTTAAAGATAAAACAATTGAAATTACCCAGTTTGAGGAGCAGAAAGAAGAATGACTGTCTGAGCTTGGTGGCTCATACCTGTAATCCCAGCACTTTGGGAGGCGGAGGCAAGAGGATTGCCCGAGTTCAGAGATCGAGACCAGCCTGAGCAACATGGTGAGACTTTGTCTCTACAATAAAAAATAAAAAATAAAAAAATTAGCCGGGCATGGTGGCACTGCCTGTGGTTCCAGCTATTTGGAAGGCTGAGGCAGAAGGATCACCTGAGCCCAGTGGTTGAGGTTGCATGCCACTACATTCCAGCCTGGGTGACAGAGTGAGACTCCAACTCAAGAAAAAGAAAGAAGAAAGAATGAAGAAAATGAAAATGAAAAAAAGACTTGGCATAAGGAATATGTTGGGTATCATCACACATGCTAACATACAAATTATAGGAGTTCTAGAGGATAAGAGAGAGAGAAAAGGGAAGAAAAATATTTGAGTAAATAATGATTGAAAACTTCCCCAATCTGAGGAAATACACAAATACACCCATCCAAGAAACTCAAAGAACTCCAAAAGAAATAAACCCAAAGAGATCTATGGGAAGACACATTATAGTCAAATTGTTGAAACCCAAAGACAAAGAATTTTGAAAGCATCAAGACAACAAAAATTCATTATGTACAAAGAATAAGATTAGCCAGTTGCTCCTCAGAAATTACAAAGACTATAACTTCATATTTAAAGTCCCAAAAGAAAAAAACTGGAAACCAAGAATTGTATATCTGGTAAAACTATCCTTCAAGAATGAAGTAGAATCTAAGACATTTACAGATAAACAAAAGCTAAGGGAGTTCGTTATCAGTAGACCTAATACAGAAATGTTAAAGAGAACACTTCAGGCTGAAATGAAAAGGACAGTAGATAGTAAATTGAAGCTATAAGAAAATTAAAGAGCACTGGTTACGGTAACTACTTAGGTAAATGTAAAATCCAGTATTGTACTTTTGATTTGGCTTGTAACCGCTTTCATTTTTGTACAAAATTCAACAGGCAAATGCATATAATAATGATTATAAGTCTAGCTTAATGGGCATGCAAATATAAAGATATATTCTGTGAAGATAACATAAAGAAGAATGAAGATGCATATGAGCAGGATATTTGTATGTTACTGAAATTAAGTATCATTCAAACTAGGTAGTGATAAGTTTAACATATTAATTGTAATCCCCAAGGCAACCACTAAGAAAATAACTAAAAATGTATAGAAAAAGAAAAAGAAGAAAATTAAAATGGAACACTACATACTAAGCAAACCCCAAACAGTCCACATTGTTTCAGAGTCCCTTCTAACGATTTTATTTATGGATTCTCACAACCCAGTCTGTGTGAGAGGCATCAGTTACTTATATATTCTAAATCTTGAAAACTTGGAAAACTTAGCTGTGAAATAGTGCATTGAACCAGTTTTATAGAGCCAAGTGCAGAACCTAGTGTTAAGCCCTGCAGATTGAGGCTGCGGTGGCTGTTAGTGTGCTGCCGCACTCCATCCTGGGCAACAGAGTGAGACTCTGACTTAAAAAAAAAAAAAAAGAAAGAAAGCATAATAGACTGGAGAGGGCATTGGACTGGAAGCCGGTAGAGCTGGGTTCTAGTTGCCTGGGTTCCTTGTGCTAGCAAGCCGTGTGACATTGGACAATTCTCTGTTTCCTTATCTGTAGAGGAAGAATGTTGAACTAGATAATCTCAGAGGTCCCTTTCAGCCTGATGATGAGCACCAGTGTTTGCACACAGCCCCCCCTCGATGGGGGCCTGTCCTCTGAATTGAAGAGCATGAGTAACTGAGACCTCTTTCTGATCATTTTCAAGGCAGATATGCACTCTTGGAAGCTAATTTTAAAGGAGATTAAAATATCATCTGGCTGGAAGGGACCTTGTGAAATGACTTGGTATAAGAGCAACAACATCTGCAGCAATACTGATACCTTCTGTCTGTACAGAGTGCTTTGGAATGTTCTCTAGAGGCATCACTCCCAGCACCTGCTTTGAGTCTGCGAGTCAGGTAAGGCAGACATTCAGTGGAAACAAATGAATATGATTGAATGGTTTTTTTGTGCGCCAGGAGATGAGCTCTGATCTGCATACAGAAAAATAAGAGTGAGTCCTGCCTTTAAGGAGCTCACATTGTCTATCTGTCCCAGGTGAGGAAAGTGGCACTTGGAAAGACAGGGTTCTATGAATAAAATCACACAAGAAGAGGCATGGCTGGTGTGGAAAGCCAGGTCTGATTTTAGACCAGAGAACTTGCTACATGATTAGGCTTCCTGGGTTCAGCCCACATACCCTTTTCATGACGTCTAGAAGAAGAGATCATAGAACTCCCTTGAGTAATGCACTCTAATCTGGTGCACCTGACTGTAGGAATTTTGCTCTTGTCAGTAGACTGAATATCTCAGGTTGAAGTTAATACTTCCTCTTGCTCTGTTTAATTGAGAAAGACACAGTTCCTGCTCTTTTTCGTTTCTGGTCAGTGGTATAAGTTCCTCATTTAACACTTAGCAGAAGACATAAATAAAGCATCTTGGGGCAGGATGAGAGGCAGAGGAGGGAGAAGCAGAATTTCTGAACTTTGAGATCTTCAAGGTCCAGGAACTGCACAGATTCTAGTGACCAGGTTTGCAAAGTGTACTTTCTTTATCTGAAGGTGAGCAAATAAACCTGCTTCCTCTCCTAGGCTTTGGTGAAAAATTAATTTTTACAAGGCCTTGCCCCTTCTTTAACCATTACCTCAACCCTTAGCTAGTTATTTTTATAGGGTCTGACATGGATATCTATTTTAGTTTGGTACCAGTTTGTAACAACTTTGAAACAATTTTTTGTCCTTTATGTCATAAGACTCAGGGCCAGAATTGTATGGTCAATAAATAATGAAGCACAGAGCTGAATGGTGATCCCAAGGACATCAGGTCCTAATTCCTGGGACCTGTAAATATTATCTTATTTGGAAAAAGGGGTCGTTGCAGGTATGATGAAATTAAGGACCTTGAGATAGGTCATCCTTTCGATGGGGCCCTAAATGCCATTAAAAATAATCCTTATAAGAGAGAGGCAGAGGGAGAGGACAAACACAGAAGAGGAGGAGACCACGTGAAGACAGAGTCAAAGACAGTGATGCGGCCAAAAGCCAAGGGATGCAGCAGCCACCAGAAGCTAGAATTGGTAGGCAATGACTTCTCCACTAGAGCTTTTGAAGGAGGGGAGACCCTGATGACACCTTGATTTCAGCCCCAGTGATGCTGATGTTGAATTTTTGACCTCGAGAACTGCGAGAGAATAAAGTTCTTTTGTTTGAAGTGACCAAGGTTGTGGCAATTTGTTACGGCAGCCATAGGAAACTAACACAGGGACGAGAAAGCTTACATGTCTATCATTAAGCAAAGCCCATGGATTTCTTCTCAGAAAAAGGGTTTTAAATCATACAGTAAAATACATAGGAGTATGCCGCAAACTAAATATATTGAAATACAGACGCAAGAACATAAGAAAACAAATTTGTGCAGCTTTGAGCATGTTAATCAAGAGGATGCATTTCAAATATGGACTAGTTAGAGATCATTTTGTTTTTAAAAGACACCAGAGTGTTTCGAAACAGGCTGCTGTTTAGCTTGAATCAGCACATGGAACTGTTGGAAAAGGCATTGTGGTCGCATGTCATCTACGAAGGGGTTTAATCTCTACCATTGTGTTGAAGTAGTGAAGAGAATAGATGGTGTACCAAGATAGTTAAAGTGACTGCAACATCACCATGAAAATACCTGGTGTTCTCTGGTGAGTAAGTTCTAGGGACTGCTGTTACTCTGTGGTATGTTGCCTCATTTGTCACGGGGGGGGGGGGGGGGGGGGGCGAAAATTCAAATAAATCCCCCTGGCGGGACAGAAGGGGGGCAACAAGGGTGTAGGGCCCCCGGGAGTAAAGACGGGGGGGGGCATGGGGGCCG
>CAUYQG010208775.1:0-18769 GCA_963574415.1 Tarsius wallacei
GGATTGCCTGAGCCCGCGGGTTCGAGACCCGCCTGGGCAAGCGAGACCTCATCTCTACAATAAATCAAAAAATTAGCCGGGCGTGGTAGCGCGCGCCTGTAGTTCCAGCTACTCGGAAGGCTGAGGCGGAAGGATCGCTGGGCGACGGAGTGAGACTCCAACTCAAAAAAAAAAAAAAAAAAGATGGAGGCAGGATGGTCAAACTCAGACAAGGTGATATGTGGATGGAAGCAAAGACTGGAGTATGCAGCTGTGAGCCAAGGACCGTCAGCAGTCTTTAAAAGCTGGGAAAGATCAGAAAACTTCTTCTCTGAGCTTCCAGAGCAACCAGCCCTGCTAACACCTTGATTTCAGCTCAGAGAAACTCAGTTTGGACTTCTGGTCTCCAGAATTGTAAGATAGTAACTGTTGCTTTATGTCATCAAGTATGTGGTAATTTGTTATGGCAGTCACAGAAGACTAATATACAATCGTGTAGCTGAGTGGCCTCTTGACTGAAAGAGCCAAAGGTCAATCATTTCAGTTTTGCCCTTATCTTCACCTTACAATTCCTATCATTTGGAACTTTCCTGAATTCCTGCCTTGTCAATTCCCAACTGACCGTGACTGACTTCTGTCCCAACTATGTATTTTTAAATTCCTGCTCATCAGTTTTTGAGTGACATTAGAGCAGACCCTAAACTACTTTATTAGGATTATTTATATTTTGCTGAATTTTACTTATAAGCAGACCCTGAACATTTACCATAGTACAATAAGAAGGGGATTGGCAGTAGCAGGACACTGCCAGGTGAGGGAGGGCGGGGCACATAACATCCATAAGGGTGCCTGATCTCAAAAGAGGCAAAGTGGGAACCAAAGGGAGGCCCAAACTTTACCTGTATGATGACCACTTATCTACCTAAACCTGATTTGTACCCCACATCTTTAAAATTAAAAAAAATTAAAAATAAATCTTTTTCCTTGATGATTTCTCATCAGCGGTTCAGTAGCAGATATTACTAATATTTCTACTCTGCTTGGGTTGCCAAATTCACCTCCATTCACTTCCATCTTCAATGAACCAACTTTTTCTAAGAAGGCTGAGATCATCTGCAACCTTTCAACTTTTGTTCTATATTTTTAGTGCTGTTTTTTGAAATTTTAAAAATTGATATATAATAGTTGTACTCATTTTGGGGGTACATGTGATATTTTTGATACATGTATACAAATTAGCTAGAAGAGAAGATCAAACTGTTTTAACACAAAGAAAAGATAAATGCTTGGGGTGATGGGTATTCCAATTACCCAATTTGATCATTATACATTGTATACATGTATCAAAACATCACATGTACCTCTTCTATCTTTGGCTACCTCTTTTCTCCTCACTTGTCTCAAAATCAGTGCCCTTTCTTCTAGTCAGATCTATGTACATCGTTCCCATATTCCCTGGATCCCAAGCCATTTTGCATCTTGTTGGACCTCACTCCATCTATTATCCTCTATCATTGGAGCAAATAAGAAAGGGTCACTAGCACTACTCTTGGTATCGGTAAGCACCATCTAACCCATCCAAGATAAATAATTCTCGAGTTTTATTCCTAAAGAGCTACAGAGCTGGATCCATATCTTGTTTTCTCTTACAGTATTCCCTTGCTTTTAAAATCAAGAAGTTCTCAAGTGGGAGAGAATATTCTATTGTTCTGCCCTTAGAAACACACAGGAAAAATAATAGACACAATGGCATTAATAGGAATTCTCTGAGATCATGCAGATTTCAAATATTGTATACCATTGCCTCCATAAATATAAAATTATCCCTTTATTTTATTGTTTTAGAAACTAGGGTTGCTTTTTCTACAAGACCTAAAGAACTGTGTCTTCTGTGTAGTAGGTAATCACTAAATGTTTATTGAATTAAATAGTCAAAATGGCTCACTGAAATGGAAATTTTTTATGAGCTGCATCATCATGGGACATAGTATTCTTACCCCAAATAGTTGGATTTGCCTTCAGCTAAGAATTCCTCCATCTCTGTCCCTATATATTTGTTACAAAATAATATTTCCATCAATATATAACCTTCATCATGTGGCTTCTCACTGTGAAACAGAATTATGTGCTTTGTATTTCTGACACTAATATATGCTTGCTATAGGCTTCAAAAACCTAACATAATAGTTCCAACAATTTTGTCTGGCAATTGAAGCCCATGGATGATGAGAAAAAGACATAAAAGGGAATAGTTTTGTGTGTGTGTGTGTGTGTGTGTGTGTGTGTGTAATAACTGACATTATGTAGATGTTAAAGATGTCAACATTTGGGGAGGAAAATATTGCTTATTTTAAAATGTCTAACATTATTCTAGCCAAATAAACAAAGGACCAAACTCTTGCAGAAATATAATCCTTGTGGAAAAGATACAGTTTTTTTATATAGCTTTTTTGTTTAAATTAATTACATGTGTATATGAAGTACACAGACATATTATAAAAGCATATTAAATATACCAAACTTCTCAACATTTATATTTTAAATCTGTGCATTTACATATATATAAAATATATGAACCATTTCAATGATAGGACCAGAATATATTTAATATCTTAATTTATGAAAATATTTTAAAGAAATTATGAAGACATTTAAATAAGAAAAGCAATATGGAGCAATGAAAAGAAAGTACTATTTGAGCCAACTCAATCTAGGTCTGAATCTTTATCATACTATGTATTATTTCCCAAGTTCAATCCAATTAATACCAAAAATTGCACATAACAATACTGAATTCTCATCTTACTGAGATATTATGGGGCTTACAGTAGTCACAGCCTCTTCAAAACACATGGATTTCTTTTCTTCCTTCTGTTCAAGGACTGTATTTAATTCTTTTTCTCCCAAGAATTTCCAATACAATGCTTTGAACAAAGTAGACATTCAATAACTGTTTGTTTAGTAAATCAATGTCTTGAAAATGATTTGGCAATGTGTATTATCTACTTTCCTCCATGCTGAGAATGAACTCCCAAAATCAATCAAGTTAATCATTTTCCTTCACTTAAGAACTACGCCTCAATTTCTTTCAGAGGACCTTACATTTTTAGTTTCTAAGAGTTCCTTTTGTCTGATTTGTTTTTTATGGGACTTGGTAACCATGTGGCTAAAAAGAAAAGAGCCACCAAAACTTAAGAAAAAGAAAAATGCATTATTTTAGCCATGCTATTACTGCAGAAGTTTTCATACACCTGACCACCGATGAATATGTTATCTCTTCCAAGAGCTATTCCTGATGTTACTCCAGCATGGCTTTCCTGGGACCAGAACCAGCTAATTTTTTTTTTTTAGAACCAGCTAATTAAAAAAAAAAAGTTGCCAGACTGGAAAAGAGTGACTGGGCAGTTTTCACCCCTTCTCCTCTTGGTGCACCTTATTCCCTTGCATGTTCCTGTCCCTTAGCGTCCTCATGGGGCCTCTCTCTGGGATTTGGAGCATGAGTAAAGGGGGCGGCACCCACCTAGACCCATCATTTCAGCAGGGTGCCACATAGAAAGCAAGAGAAAAATGCAGCTGCTAGGACCACAGTGGTCTCACTGACAACCGGCAAAAAAACAGGGACCTCAGGCTTACAACAAGGAAGTGAATTGTCTCACAATTCAAATGAGTTGGAAGGGATCTTTTCCAGAGCCTCCTGAGGAGAGCCTAATTGACCAGCACCTTGATTTCAACCTTGTGAGCCCCTGAGCAGAGAAACCAGACAATCCAACTCAGACTTCTAATCTACAAAGCTGTGAGATTGTGTTGTTGTTTTAAGCTGCTACATTTGTGGTAATACGTTGCAGCAGCAATAGGAAACTAATATGTATATATGTATAGATTATAAAAATGTAGACTAGTGGAAATTCAGATAAACCACACTAAGATAGTTGGAAATAAGGCTATTTTTCCAGTGGCATTACTATCTAGCCAAAAGTTCATGGCAATTTTATTCGCTTTGTACACCTACAGTTATATAGTTTTAGTCTGAAAATGGTAATTTGACAATGACTCCAGGACAGCAAATCTATCTGTTGAAACCCGAATGGCAGGTTCATTTTCCCAATGTTCTCTGGCTCCTAAATCTAGAGTCTTCTCTAAATACTAAAATTCCAGGATGTAAAAATGGTTTCTTTAATTCTTAAGAAGTTGGTTAAAACTGATTTAAAAATAAATTGATAGACTCTAAAGAGACAGACACTTGGCTGAAAGGAGAATGTTTGCCTTGTCTAACTGAAATGTCTAAAGGTTAACCCTGCACTTTGTCTAACCTTTAAACTCACAATTCTTCCCTTTGAAGATTGGGTATGTTCCAGAGTTTTGCTAAAGGAGTTTAATGTTATTACATGGAAAAATTCATCAAATAAGTGATTTTAGTACAGAATTAAGATGAATGTTCTAAGAACACTAATTCTTTTTATTATCATTTAGCTCCTTAAAGCTAAATACTTTGTATGAAAACAAAAACTTTCCCAAATTGACTTCTTTTGTGAGAAAGCTCACAAATATTTTCCTTCCTAATTTGTTGGAAAAGTTAAATTAATGAACTTCAATTAATGCTGAGAAAAACCTACCAATTAATCTTATTTTAGGATAAAAGTCTACTTATTTTCAACTCCATCTTTCCTCTTCTAAGACCCGTGTTCACCTCTCGCTGCCCACTGCTGGTCAATATCTATTTAAATAGTTCTCAACTGGGGTAATATTTTACCACCTAGAGCACATTTAGCAATGTCTGGAGATTTTTTGGTTGTCACAACTGGGGGTCACAAATGGGTTGGCATCTGGGGGTAGAGGCCAGGGATGCTGCTGAACATCATACAAAGTATAGGACAACCACCTCCACAGAGAATTGTCCAGCTCCCAAATGCCAATAGTGCTGAGGTTGAGAACCCCTGGTCTAGATGGAGCTAGAGAGATGGGCCAGTAATGAATAAAGGTGTGGGGTTCTCCACTTAGGAGAAGTGATGAAAGCCATGTTAGTATAGGACTGTTATGAGAGAGGGAGAGGGAAAGGTTTGACATATGCCTATATTAAGCTATATAAAGAAAAGGGGGAAAGGGACCAAAAAGATGAAGGAAACCCAAGAGAAATAGGAAGACAAGGATAATGGAGGGTCACAAAATAAGGAAGGAAACAGTTCTAAGGAAGACTTGGTCAGCAAGTTTGACTGCCATGGAACATGAGTGTTGAATGAGCTCTAAGAAAAGACACAGTTTTCATACTAGAATATCATGGGTGACCTCTGAGATACACGTAAAGAGGTGACTTTTAGGGAAGATTTTAAGGTTCGCGGGAGTAAGAATAGATGTTTTCGTGTATTTTTAAATTATTTTTTATTATAAAGATGTGGGGTACAATTCAGGGTTAGGTATACAAACATTGATTATGCAGGTACCCTTGTTGATGAGGTATGCCCCTCCCTCCCCTAGAAGTTTCCCTCAACTGCCAATCCTACATCCCCTCCCCTGACAGTTTCCCACTAATGCCAATCGCTTTCTTGTAGCATTATAATTGTTCAAGGTCCACTTATGAGTAAGAACATATGGTACTCTGTTCTTTGTTTCTGTGATAGTTCATTGAGTATGATCAACTCCAAACCCATCCAAGTTGCTGCAAAGTTCATATATTTGTCCTTCTTTATGGCTGCATAATATTCCATTGTATATATGTACCACATTATCTTTATCCAGTCCAGCTTTGATAGGTAACATGGTTGGTTCCATGTTTTTGCTATTATGAATAGAGCTGCAACAAACATACATGTGCAGGTATCTTTTTTGTACAATGATTTGAGTTCCTCCTTTTATTTATTTTCTTGCTTTTCTTTTAAGACAGGAGAAATGGAGAATACAGTTATGTTGATAAAATCACCACCAAGCAGGATCGAACATATCATTGTGCTAAAAATTCTCCTCTGAAATAGTTAGAATTTCAACGATAATTTTTTACATGCTCACAATTTCAAGCAACAACATTTAAAGAGGCATGTATCATCTAATGGGAGTTATGAACTACCTCGTGAAAAAAGAAATATAATTCAATACAAAGAAGTTACTCTTCCTCTTCATTCCTATTATACCTTTGTGTAAACTCTACTTCATGCAACATCAAAAAAAAAAGTTAATTCAATCGAAACAGTTAGCCAACTGGGGTGAAAACAATGCAGAAAGGCGAGCACCCGGTCATACTGGTGTTTGGAATGATGAGAACCAGTTGGTAAACTGATTTTTTGTTTTGTTTGCTTGTACTTTGAGGCTGATTTTTCTGCATGATATAGAAAGGTTAAGTCTGATTTTCCCAGTTAAAATCTAAATGAATTGACACCACACTTATTTATTTGAGTAAACTATAAAAAATAACATATTCAGCTGTACCTCCTCCATGCCAGACTGCTGGTTGTCATGCTGGAGTGTGAACTGTCATGCCAGGCCTGAAAAGCCATTCTTCCACACAGAACCCGGGTCTGTTCTCACAGCTGGAAAGTCTCTATGGAGGAGCACACAAAGTTGTCCAAACAAGAATTTATCTTCCCTTTGGGGAAGTGGAATACAGAAAACAATGATTGACTTCAGACTTCTGGGAGGGAATCTTCTTATCAAGTCTCTAAAAAGAGAAAGCTTGTGCTCAGACCCTTGAGAAATTTTGGTTCTAGTATTCTTTAAGCTTGGGGTTGGAGAACCTAGCTGAGTAATAGCTCATGAGTGTCATAATGCATTCACTTTCTCTAAAGTATCTGCCACGCCAGCTTAGGGGTAGAATTGAAGCCCAATGCCAAAATGTATTTCAACACCTGTAGTTTGGTTAGTTTTGCCCTGTGACACAGTGTCTCATTCTAAGCTGGTTTATATGAAGGGGTATGGCTAGTATAGCATATTCTTTATAGCTACTGGAAAATAAATAAACACACCTCCTCCTGATATGAGTTTTGTAGCATCTTCCACAAAAGCGAGAACATTCTATTATTCTTAGTGACGAGAGTAAATACTACATAGAAGATATTCACATAAACAATTCTACTTCCACTTCATTAGCACTTGATCTGGCTTCTCCCACCCTGTCATGCTCCCCCACTGGTGCTGCAAGTCCACAGCCCTCAGTCTGTTCATTCCTCTCATCCTCTTTCATGGTTTTGGCTTGACACATACTTCTGTCTCTCTAACCCCTCCCCAGCCACCACCTTGTCCAACACTTCAGAGGAGCACCCCAGGATCTTGGCATTTAACTTGTGAAAAGTCGCCAAGCCTAACTGTATCAATGCCCCCACTGAATGCTCATACAAAGAAATGACAGTTTAGTGTGAAAAACCCCATTGCCTTTGTAAATGCTGCGATAACACTCATTACATCAGTACAGAGCAAGAGAAAGGAGCTTAGACTTAATCCGTTTTAATCTCAGTTATTTCCTAATATAAAAGACTGTGGGCCTTTTCACATTCTTTGGAAGGATTAGTGAAGGCCAACATGAATAACAAATTGACATTTCTGAAGTTCTGGAAGAGCCAAAAGCAATACAAAAGGAAGGCAGACAGATCAAATTTCTGAACAGAATTATTTTTCTAAGCAGGGTTTAAAAGTTAACATTAGGAACAAATGTTAAACAGCTCTGCATGGTTATTTTTCTTTACCTGGAAGACATTTTGCCAAACAGTTTAACTAACAATTTAGAAAGACACATCTTGATGCTATAGAGACAAAGGAACTTTGTTTATGTGACAGGCGTAATAAGAGATTTTTAAAAGAGTAATTTGTACAACAGTTTTTACATTCCCTTAGTAATTTCATTGTCTGAAATACTCCAAAACTAGTAGTGTCAATTTTTTTCAGTGAAGAGTAGGTTGGTTCTCACCAAATCAGTGAATTCTGGTGTTAAAAGAGATTTAAAGAGAAATAATATACCTTGGTCTCTCATTTTATAAATGAGGAAAGTTAGACAAAGAAAGAGTCTCCAAGTAGCCAGTGTATCCAGTGTCATAATACCAGGGATCCATGGCTATTCAGGACTAGGTCCCCGGTTTTCTGATGACTCATATAATGATCTTTTCATTTATCATTATCCTTCTCCTCAAGAAGATTATATTTTATTATTGTAGAGTATTAACTTGCTCCATTATAACCACATTTCAATTTGCTTTGATGTATCCTGAATCAAAATAGCAAGAACAAATTGATTCTTTTTTTTTTTTTTTTTTTAGTCACAGTCTCACTCTGTTGGCCAGGCTGGAGTGCAGTGGAACACTCATGGCCACCACAGCCTCGACCTGCTGGGCTTGGGCAATCCTTTCACCTCAGCCTTCCAAGTAGCCTGAACTAACTACAGACACGTGCCACCATGGCCGGCTAATTTTTTGATTTTTTTATTGTAGAGATGAGGTCTCACCAAGTTGCCCAGGCTGGTCCCGAACCCCAGGGATCAGGCAATCCTCTCGCCTCGGCCCCCCAAAGTGTTGGGATTACAAACTTGAGTCACTGCGCCCAGCCAACAAATTGATTCTTATGGCTTGTCTTGTCTTAATGCCCCACAAAGTCATCAAAAAATGCTGGGAGGGCTGCCCCCCCTCAAGCCCTTGGATATTAATTCATATCAAACTAACAAAATTGTCAAATGAAAGGATCTCTAGGAGACGAATTGCATGCTGGGATTCTGGATGCTAACACATTCTACCTTTACCCTTAGTCCTAGAAATGACTGAGTCTAAACCCAGGTTTCTCATCCTCAGCACTATTGACTTCTAAGGTTGGATAATTCTCAGTTGAGTGTCAACAACCTGTGCATTGTAGGACGCTTAGCAGCATCTTTGGCTTCTACCCACTAGATGCCAGTAGCATCACAACCCTACATTGTGATACCAAAAATAATCTCTAGACATTGCCACATGTCCCCTGGAGGACAAAATCGCCCCAGATTGAGAACCACTATTCTAAACCCTTTAGAATTCATATAAACCTTGACACATAATAGAAGTAAAAGTAGAAACAAAATGGGATAAAAAGGAACTCACTGGCACCTTTGACTATGAACCTTCCTTGGCTCTAAAGCCATTTAAATGTTTTGATGAAAAAAGGAAAGTTGTTTTAATCAACCACATGCCTTTCCTCACTCCCACCACACTTTTGCCTTAAAGTATGTTTTTGTTGCCACGAAAACAGAGCCTGCCTGTTTGTAATTATAATATTATTCTGCAGCAAATTTCACAAAGAGTCAATTGGTGCGCTTCCAACCTCAAATTCCCTCCCTCCTCATCTCCCTTCCCTAGCCAGGAGTTTGGAGAGGGGGAAGGAATGAGAGAATGCCTCATGTCCTCAGCTCTGACCTCATCCTGATGCCTACACTCAGCACAAACCTCTCAGTTCTCCAGGATCTGCCAACCAAACCTACAAAGACCACCTTGTCTCTGCCCCAACTTTGTGCCACACAAGGTTCTCATTTGCTCAACATTTTTACCCAAGACCACAGAAATTTGGTAAGAGATAGGACTCAATGGCTTGGGGTTGGACTTAAAATAATGGTGGTAAAAGGTGGGAAGGAAGAGGTGCATACACATTCTTAATCAAAATGAGTGATGATCTTATTTTATTCATAGCTTGTGCTACTTCTCTGACTATATCAGTAATAGCCATGCTGTAGAAATCTAATAGAAATGTTTAATAGATGTGGTTCTTCATAATATCTTATCTGGAATTTTATAGGATGACATATAATTTATATACAATAAAATGCTCAAATTTTAAGTGTAAAGCTCTATACCTTCATGCAACTGCCTCCCAGATCAAGATATAGAATATTTTCATTACCCTAGACAACTTCCCTGTCCCCACCTGGTTAATACTACTACTAACCCACATCTCAGAGCAAGCAATATTGTGATTTCAACAAATGAAAGATTAGCTTTATTTGTCTTTTAGCTTATAAATTAAATTGCACAATATTTACTCTTTGTGCCTTTTTTGGCAGTCAACATGTTTCTAAAGTTCATGCACACAGCTATGTGTGCCAGTGGTTTGTTCTTTTTTCTTCTTGCTATGCAGAATTCTTTCATCTAAATAATCCACAGACTCCTTTTGATGAACTTGTGTGTGTGTGTGTGTGTGTGTGTGTGTGTGTACTATTATAACTAATACTGCAAAGAAGATGGTGTAAATGTCTTTGTGTGGATATTTGTACTTGTTTCTCTAGAGTATATAACTAGGAATGAAATTCTAATATTAAAAAATGAAAAATATGCCAGGTGTGGTGACTCAAGCCTGTAATTCCAGCGCTTTGGGAGGCCGAGGCGAGAGGATTGCCTGAGTCCAGAGGTTCGAGACCAGCCTGGGCAACTTGGTGAGATCTATGACAAATCAAGAAATTAGCTGGGCATGGTAGCGCATGCCTGTAGTTCCAGCTACTTGGAAGACTGAGGTGGAAGGATCACTTGAGCCCAGCAGTTTGAGGCTGTGGTGGCTGTGAGCGTGTCACTGCACTCCAGCCTGGGTGACAGAGTGAGACTCCAACTCAAAAAAAAAAAAGAAAGAAAAATATCAACCATCAACTGAATTTTTACATTGATATGAAGACTTGAAGGAAAAATGATCTTTCACTTATTTTACAATAAGGAAAAAAATAAATAAACCCCTTTATTAATTAATCAGGAAAACGATATTAAGGCAACGCAACAGTAGGGTGATATAGAATTTCCACTGAAACTGGAAGACTTTCAGAGTGAAAGGGGTACGATTAATATTTACATCGGGACTGTTTAATCTGGACTTTGCTAAGAAAACTGGATCTTACGGTCACTCAAGATCATTCTGATTGAGACGATGGAAGCTAGGGCCAGATGTCTAATGCCAACTTCAGAATTAAGTTCCTTTTTGACCTTAGCCAACTTATTTAAACCCTTGTCCTTTAATCATGACATTGGTCAGAATGCTCTTCACTGAAATTGTATAAAGACTCCATAAACGGCAAGTCATAAATCATAAACCTCAAAGCCAATAAAGCTGCCCAGGAAGGATTGAAAGCTGGAATGCAGACTTCCAGGGTTGAGATGTACGCTTTCAAGAGCCTGGCTATACTCGTTTCTAAAGTGCCCCTCAATTAATTTATGAGGTTCTCTCTTCTCTTTCATTTTCTTTTCCAGTTGTGACTTAAAACAAGTTTCAGCTAGGCACATATGCTCTATGCTATTTCCCTGAAAACACGTGAACTGCAAATTACAACAGTGGTTGCAACACATTTGGCAAAATCTTTCTTCTTCATGCTTCAGTCACTAGACTCACTGTGTGATGGGAATCTCAGATGCCCAGTGTGATAGTCCCTGAAATTTTCAGTAAGTCAAATACCATGAAATTGTTTCACCAAGTTGACTCTAGACTTTGGGTGAAAGGGGGTTGGAGTTACCTCGTCAAAGCTGATACTCTTAGGCTCGAAACAACAATGTTTTATTTCCACCATGTTTCAAAGTTTGAAGGCAACACCAGACAATAATCATAAAACCAATGCCTTTTGAAAAGAGGGCACTGCCAGTTTTTGCAGGCATTTAAAAGTTCATTTATCAAAAAACCAAGATAGAAAATAGAAATCTAAAATAATGTCCCTTGCAAGGGAAACAATGTATACTAGCTACCTTTAGAGTACCCACAGAGTCACTGGACTGAAATAATTAATTGCACAGAAAGGGTAATCCTAAGTGAAATAATGATGATCTGATATTAAGGACATTGTGTTTCCTACTGCAGAAAAGCAGCCCTTCCAAGTGAATTCACTGGGAGCAACAATAATTGTTACAAAATTATAGGTTAGAACAAAGACTAAAAGTATAGTATAAAATCAGAAAACCAAAATAATATTTATAACATGAATTGTTTTTATTTACTTTAAAAATTTTTAATTATTATGGATACATAATAGTTACACATATTTATAGGGTACATGTGATGTTTTGATATAGGTATATAATATGTGATGATCAAATCAGCATAATTAGGATATCCATCACCTCAAGCATTTATCATTTCCTTGTGTTAAAAATTCTCCAATTTTACTTGTTTAGTTATTTTGAAATATATGAGTATAATAAGTTATTGTTAACTATAGTTGTCCTATTGTGATACCAAACATCAGATCTTATTCCTTCTATCTAACTGTATGTTTTTATCCATTAACAATCCACACTTTATTCTCTCCTCCCATACATAAATTCCTTGTGGAAAAATTTTTATTTGATAAAAACATTATTATCCTACAGCTAAGTTAATCTTTTCAAATAAAGTTCAAAACATTTTTGGCTGAGACTATACTTTTTAGCCAATATTTAAAAATTAACAAATGTGGCCACATGCTTGTATTTAAAAACCTATGTCTACACTAACATATGACCCAGTAATCACACTCCTGGGCATCTATTCCAGAGAAATGAAAAATTATGTCCATGTAGAAAGCTGTCCACAAGTGTACATACAGGCTTTATTTGTAATAGTCAAAAAGTAGAAACAATATAACTCCATCAACTGATAACTGGATAAACAAAGTGTGGTGCATCCATACCATTAAATATCACTCAGCGATAAAAAGGAACAAACTCTTGATAACATGCAACAATTTGGATGGATCTCCAAGGAAGTATTCTGAGTAAAAGAAAAAAAAAGGTAATCTCAAAAGTTCACATGCTGTATGATTCTACACATACAAAGTGTCCTGGTCTGCTTGCACTGCTGTAACAAAAAACCTGAGACTAGGTCATTTGTAAAGAAAAGAAATTTATTTCCTCACAATTCTGGAGGCTGGAAAGTCCAAGATCAAGGCATCTGCATATTTGGTGTCTGGTGAGAGCCCTGTCTCTGCTTCCAAGATAGCACCTTGAACACTGTGTCCTCATATGGGAAAAGAGCAGCAAAGTTCAAACTCATTTGCTCAAGCCTTTTAATAAGAGCACAAATTCCATTCATGAGAGTTTCACAACTCATGACTTTAATTACCTTCTTAAGGCCCCATCTCTTAAGATGTAACCACTAAGTGAAGATGGGTACATGGGATCTCTCTGTACTATTTTTTGCAATGACCTGTAAATCTATAACTGTTTCAAAGTAAAAAGTATTTTTTTTAAATCTACGTCTACTTCTATATCTGAACACACACACACAAACACATATACAGAGTATTCCCCCTACCTTTTGAGAGTTACTACCTCCTGTAAAAATTCTTCATAAGTAAATTTTCATAAGTAAAAAATTTTCATAAGTTAAAAATAAAATAACCATTAATATAAAATGGAAAAGTGTTTATGCATTTCTGATGACCAAATGAAATCTATTTATGCTAAAGCAATACCAAGTCACACATAGATGAACCCAATCATGTCAATATTTAACACAAGTTGTTATAGCACAAAATAACAAGGAAATAGCCCTTTAATTAATCACTAGCATGGTTATCTAACTCCACATGCTCCTCTCTTTCCTAGCATTATGTATTGTGCTTATAAGCCTGTGACCATAACACATGCATTTGAGCCTCAATGTTTAAGTAATTGTACATTTAGCTAAAAAATACAAAAGCATAACAATAAAACTCTCAGTGGCAACAATGCAAATACTGCCTGAGAACATCATTCTTCAAAACTAGCAAACCAGTTTTTTTGGGGGGAAGAGATGGCAAGAAACACCAAATGCTGTGTGTCTGCTCCATGAAATGTTGACCATCCATTTCCTTTGGGCCAACCAATGAGCATTCAAATGCCCTTTCATTTGTCCTCTACCAAGTCTAGTCATCAGGATTGAGTCATCCTTCTCTAGAGTTCTTTAAAGGTAGCCAAGTGGACATAGGGGTGCTATCTACAGAGTTTGGTGAGGACCTGATCAAAGATAAGGTGACTTTTGAAGCTGTCCTACATTAAGAGGTGTCTATAGAGCAGAGGAACAAAAATACATGATTTCAGTGGGAGTAAAAGTATCTTTATCTGTGTTTGTGTTAAACACATATGTGTCCACGTGTGTTGTGATGCATCTAATCATGGTTGGCAAGTGCTGGCATGGAATTTGCTGAGCTGAGAGACTTGGTGTCATTGGGAGAGAGTGAAGTCAATGTAAAGGATATAAATCTTCCTTTGACAAACAGAATTCAACTCATCCCAATAAGTACCTTCTTTTGCCTGAGATGCCAAAACTTTCCATGGAAGGAGTGGAAAGCAGGGAAAAGATAAGGGAGACAGGAAACCAGGACTGGGGAGACATAGCAACCTGAGATGAAAAGTTAAATTCTATCAAGGATGAGGGCAAGAGAGGTGCAGGTATGCACAGGACCTCAGATGCTTCCCCCTTCAACCATCTTTCCAGATCAGGAGAAAGAAAGCAGGAAAAAGAGCACTGGGACATCAGCTAGTCCCGCCCAGGGGCTCCTCATCTATCCTCAGGGCATCATTTTCACCCAGGTTCTGTCTGAGGCTCAGGGGGCCTGCTTGGCCCAGCTTACATTGTACCCAGATCTCTGCATCCTGGTCTGAGAAGAGCCAGGTATTGGTATGGTGAATGTGACTATAGTGAGTAATGAGGAAGTGTTAATGGTGGTGAGCAGAAAAGTGGAGTTATCTAAGGTGATTTAGGACTAGAATCCCTAAATCAGTGGTTTTCAACTAGGGGCAATTTTGAACTCTAGATGATGTTGAACAATGTCTGTAGACATTTTTGATTGTCACAACTTAAGGTAAGGGAGGATGCTACTGACTTCTAGTGAATAGAAGCCAGGGATGTTGCTAACATCCTACAATTCACAGGGCAGCCTCCCCATAGTCAATAATTATGAGGCTTCAAATGTCACTAGTGCTGTGGTTGCAAAATCCTGGCCTAAAAGAAGAAATTCCTAAAGGTCAGGTTGGTGAGGCAGAAGGAACCAGATTACATGGTAAGAAGGACAGAATTGGACAGAGTCAGGCATGGGACATGTCTGGATTTCAGAAAGACTTTTAACTCAAGGTGCTGATTGAATGAGAATTCAGAGTTGTGTAGTTGAAATGTTAAGAAATTCACAGTCAGAATCCAGATTCCAGCAATTACTTGACGTTTCCTAGTCTCGTTTTTTTTTATCCGAAAGACCGGAGTCCTAACATTGGTTCCATAGGAACGTGCAAGGGCTAAGGAAGATATTGAACACAAAGCACTTCTCCCAGTGATTGGCAGATAGCAGGTACTTCAAAAAGATCACTTCTCTCCCCTTCTCTTGCTCTGGGTAACCTCTAGAATGACTGTCATACAGGTAGAGTAAGGAAATGAATGGTTGGATTTTCTTCCTACAACCCGACATTTTCAGGTTTCCTTGATCTCCCCCCCCCCTTCTTTTTCTGTTTCATTCTGTTCCACCTCCTTCTGAGAATTGAGATTTCCCATTCATCAGTGATCGCAGACTCAGTTAGGGGCTTGAGGTACAATTCTTTTTACCTTATGGCTCAAGAAGACACAGTAGGGTGAGTTCACCAGGAATCTATGTGCACAAGAGACCAAAGAGCCTCACGGAAAATAACTCATCCTGAAAGAACAAAGAGTCAATAGGAAAAGTGTGGTTCAAGGACAACAGATGAGCTTTGAATAAAAGGGGTCATTCTAAGCACAGCATAGGTCCCATCATGAATTCACCCTGAATCTCTGGACAAAGACATGCTAATAAATATCTACTAAAAACCACAGTGCTTATGCAAAATTTCTAAGGGCTACTGAAAGCAAAAAGGTCATTGAATTTGTAATTGTGGAGGAGGAACTGGCATTAGTGAAGGTATTGCTTACAAGGGCTGCCTACCTTATTCTGATGACCAAGTTGGTGATGTGGTGGTCTCTATCCATTTCTAGCCACTTTGACATAAGGCATCAGTTGCAACTGTAGCAGCTCTTGAGAGACATCAGCATTGGTAGTAGACCTTTTAGAGCTACTGAAAGCAAATTCCTCCACACAGACACCCAGAGGAGGGGAGGAGAGAGATGGCATGCATTCCCACAACATAAGGAGGACATAACATTAGATTACAAGGGGCATATCCACCAGAACATTATGGAGGGACAACTTGAGCAGTGAAAGCAGAGCAGCTAGACAGAGAAATGCTTCTGAAGGTTGCCATTTGGGATGCTTTTCTTATTCAAACAGGTATGGACCATATTACAGTGTTAAGAGTCAACCATTATTCGCCCAGAATGCAGTGGGTCTGCTTCCGTGTTGCAAAACATCCTAACACTGGGTTTCAGCAGCAACATGGCATTTGCTTTGTCTCTGGAGCCACCCAAATACTACAGAGCCTCAACCTGAGCTCACAAACCTTTGACAGGCCAGGTCTACCACGGTACATGATGGCACTAGTAGCTTATAACTAATAACTTGGCTGATCCCCAACCCCAACTGATGCTTATAAATCATTGTATCCTCACTTCCCCACTTAAATTAATATAATAAGACCAAGTCTTTCCACTTAGGCTGAGGGAAAATAAAGCTGAGGGCACTCAACTTGCCTTACTGCATGCTGTGAGACCAACAAGGGCCCAGGATCCCTTGCTCACACTGACCATCACCGCCCACAGTGATCCTTGGAATTAGAAAGCCTGGAATATATACAGTATAAATAAAGACCTGAGGATAGAACTAAACCCTGACTCTCTGTGATATTTTAGAGGAATGCAAAATATTAGACTTAAGGCATTTGCATTAAAACTCTTACATTCCATTATTCATGTCTGAAGCTCTTTTTCTTGTACTTTATGTCTTTTTTGTTGACAGGATGTTAATCCTAAATCGAGATGTAGAACTAAACTATTTAAAATATATGCAGGATTAACAAAGGGATTTTGGAGTTTAAGAATCATTTTTAAAATGAGATTTTTCCATTTGATTCAATAAACATGTCTTGAATGCTAGTCCCTGAGTCCCCAACTCCATTCATTTGTCGGTATGAAAGGTCCCTAAGAGGCAAGCTCACTCTAGCTCAGGCCCAATTAATCCTGACTCCAAACATCATAAGCATATTTCTACTGAGTGCTAAATGACTGGGCAAAGAGCTGTTCCAGCACTGTAGCTACGATATTTCTACAGTCAACCCTTATTTCCCTCTTTACTGCAGATGATAAATATTCTACTGTCCTCCTAATTTTCACATATATCCACCTATATTATACTTTCCTCTTAACTCTTATATATGTAAATAAATATATTTATCCATGTGTATGTATACACATATGCATGTATATGTGTGCAAATATGTATACACACACGTTTTATATATATATAATGATAAATGGCACCTAAAGTATGGCATCAGTGCTGACGCCAGCTCAGTGATGCCTGTGGGCTTGAGGAGCCAATGTCAAGTTTTTCAAGAAAATACAAATTTCTGAACTATTATTAATTTATTTAAAATTTTTGTAGAGATGGGAGAGTCTCACTATGTTGCCCAGGCTGGTCTTAAACTCTTGGTTTCAAGTTGCCCTCCCTCCTTGGCCTCCCAAAGTGCTGGAATTACAGGTGTGAGCCACCATGCTCAGCCTTAACTTCTAATTTAAATTCCCCTGTTAATATCTAAATTGTGTTTCCCCAAAATCTATATGGTGAGCCCTATCCTCCCAGTACTGTAGAATGTGACTGTATTT
Source organism: Tarsius wallacei (assembly GCA_963574415.1). Taxonomy (NCBI): domain Eukaryota; kingdom Metazoa; phylum Chordata; class Mammalia; order Primates; family Tarsiidae; genus Tarsius; species Tarsius wallacei. The sequence goes on from CAUYQG010208775.1 coordinate 17,620, forward strand.
AGAGCCTTTAAATGGGCGATGAAGTCAAAATAAGGCTGTTAAAGAGGGCTCTGGTGCAATCTGACCAGTGTCCTTATAAGAAAATTTAGAAACACAAAGAGACACCAAAGATGCATGCAGAAAAGACTATATGAGGACACAGCTAGCAGCTGGGCATCTGCAAGCCAAGGGCAGAGGTCTCAGAAGAAAATAACCCAGTCAACATCTTGATATTGGACCTCTAGCTTCCAGAACTGTGAAAAAATAAATTTCTGTTGTTTAAGTTACCAAATCTGTGGTATTTAGTTATGGTAGTTCTAGCAAACAAATATACTCCCATTTTTAAAAACTAAAGTTTTTTTAAACAATACTGTGTCGGTCAGACAAAAAATAACTTAAATGAAGAATGAACTCTCATATATTATGGAAGTGTGCATATATTGGTTAGATCTCTATGGAGGTAATTTGAAAATATCTATCAAAATTTAAAATGTACGTGTTTCAGTCAGATATTCTCTTCCTAAGTATTTATCCTGCAGAAATACTCTCATGTATGTGAAGTATGTGTGTTCCATATTTGTTGCATCATTTCAATACTTCAAGCCAACATGCATATCCACTAATATGAGACTAAGAAACAAATTACAGCACACCTATACAATAGAATTTTGTGTAGTTATTTTATTTGCTTGTTTTTGAATTGGAGTCTCACTCTTGTCACCCAGGCTGAAGTGCAGTGGCACGCTCATGGCCACCGCAGCCTCAACCTGCTGGGCTTAATCAATCCTTCTGCCTCAGTCTTCCAAGTAGCTGGAACTACAGACGCACACCACCACGCCCAGCTAGTTTTTGTGGAGACGAAGTCTCACCAAGTTGCCCAAGCTGGTCTCGAACCCCCGAGCTACGGCAGTCCTCTAGCCTCGGCCTCCCAAAGTGCTGGGATTACAGGCTGAGCCACCGCGCCTGGCCTCGTGTAATCATTTTAAAAATGAAGCAGCTCTATATAGAATGTCTTCACAGATAGAGTGCCAAGTTAAGGAAAAAACAAAGTTCCAAACAGTGTATATACATACACATACATACTACCATTTGTGTGGGAAAAAAAGATATGTACATGTTTTTCAACATGGCCCCTCAGAATTTAATATGAAATAGAAAAAAACAATCTGTC
>CAUYQG010208778.1:0-20959 GCA_963574415.1 Tarsius wallacei
GTGAGTGGATTGCCTGAGCCCGCGGGTTCGAGACCCACCCGAGCAACTTGGCGAGACCTCATCTCTACAATAAATCAAAAATTAGCTGGGCGTGGTAGCGCGCGCCTGTAGTTCCAGCTACTTGGAAGGCTGAGGCGGAAGGATCGCTGGAGCCCAGCAGGTCGAGGCTGCGGTGGCTGGGAGCGGCTACTGCACTCCAGTCTGAGCGACAGAGTGAGACTCCAACTCAAAAAAACAAAGCAAAACAAAAAAACAAAACAAAAACCAAAACAACAAAAAAAATAAAAGTCAGTTAACAAGGTAGGTGTCTTCAGTTGGGTGAGGGTAAGTACTAGTGAGGCCTGGGGACTGGCCCTGCTCCATACTTGCCTGGGTGGAGACGACATTCAGGGCTTTGCTTTGTGATAAGTCACTGGCCTGTGCACTTAGGATCTTACACTTCTCTAGATGCGTGCACACAAAAACGTGTTTCAGTGTTTAATTAATAGCTGTCAGGAAAAAGGCTCCTAACTTAAAGGGGAGCTTTAAGAAGCCATACCCCTAATCCCTTCAACCACACTGTCCGGGAGGATTGCAGGTGTGACCACGGGTTACTGAAGAGTCCAGAGACACCACTGCTGACACTAAAACCATTAAAAAAAAAAGATTGAAGCCTTTACATTACTGCCAACAACTCAGAGCAGTGACTAGTCCTCGTGGATCCACCTCTTTGGAAGAGAAAGCAGCTGAGAAAAGAGGTGTGGCGTACAAGAAGTGTCTGAAGACGGCTGGCGAGGCCATTCCCTCCCCCGACATCCTGTGCCACCACAGCCCACAACTCTTTAAGTGGAAGCACATGCATTCTTTCAGTTTATTTGGGGGGTAACGATAGAAGAAAGGGGTGCTGCTGGCAAAATTAACTGTGTGTGTGATGCACTTTTGAGCTGAAAAGTGACCGGCTCAGAGTTGGGCCAGAAATTGTTTGGAGCTGACTTCTGCAACACATTCTTGTTTCTCCTCACTTCATACTCTGGCCTCATCGTGCCTTCTGGACCCTAACTGGAGAGCCTCTGTTCATGACAAAAGGACACTTCCCACCAGAGAGGACAGGACCCCAGAACGGCACTTCTATAGCTGAGAACCCCAGAGCCCTCCCTCCAGGCTGCTGTCCTACTGTGACACTGCAACTCTCAAGCAGGCAGAAGCCGTCTTCAGCGAGGGGAGTTGTCTGCTTAGACAACTTTCCACACTTACAATATTACACCTTAACAAATGCACTGGATTAAGAAATCTGATAATGTCTATGCTTCTAACACCCTCCTCCCCAGTAACAACAAAACACATCAGCGAGAACAAAAAGGCCTGTTGGAAAGGAGGTGGCGATGCTGGCAGGAACAGAAAGGGAAGCTAATAGAAAGAGGCGTCCTCAGCTGGGCCTCGCGAGTCTGGGCGCTGCAGCGGCAAAAAAGCAGGGACTGGACTGTCCCCTCCCGCACTGTGCAGGGAGGAGCTGGCCTATCTGCAGGCCAAGGGTAGACCCCAAATCGACTGCCTCTGGCCCTGGGGAATGGCAGAAACAGGGGTGAAATTCCAGCGGGGAGAGAGCCTCCCCGTGGCTTATTTACAGACAGGGTAAGGACTCCCCGAAGACAGGGGAGGGTGTTAGTAACAGAACCCCTAACGCTGCCCGGATCGGGAAGTTTTTTTTTTTAAACCAAAGCTCATCCAGGATTTCTGAGGTCCCTGCAGTAACATCCATGCTAATTGGTAAGTAAGACAAAGCCTCCCCTAACAAATCAGCAATGTAATTATAAAGCCAGTCACTAGATCAAGCCAGTTACCAGTGCCCCTGCGATATTCTGAGCCTGTAACCCGATACCACTGTTTGCGGCCGGCGCCTCCTCCGGGCTCTCCCCCGCTGCGCCCGGGCGCACAGGGCCCGAGGGCACCGGGCTGGGCTGTTTGTTCCCGATCAGACTCTGCGTGTGAGGAGACCCGCAGGAACAATACTCCCAGCTTCCCTGACAGCGTCTTAAAGCCTGCAGAAAACCTGAAATTCCGCCAGGAAGTCAACGCTAAGTGAATTTAAGAAACAACTTCTACTGTTCCGGGTCGTTTTCTAAAGCCCACATTTAAGAAATTCTAGCCCCCCCTCCCCCGAGTTTAACACGCTGCCATTAAATTGAAGGCAATTTCTAATACTAGTGGTTTGCCACGTGCCATCTTTTCAACTGGAAAAAGACATTTTTAAAATGTTGACAACTATCTGTATCTAGTAAGCAAAATACTGAAGTCAGATTCTGGGAGGGGGCGTTTCAAGTAAATATTTCTTTAGAATAAATTATGGCCTTGTTAATACACATCTAGAAAGAAAAATTGGCTTTTTAGAACATAAATACCAAGTAGTATAAAATGTTTCTAATATCCTGAACTTGGTTCCTGGGTGGGGGGGATGTTAGGTTTTAATCTCAACTCTTATGAAGCTAAGGACACCAGTCACCTTCTTCCAAGGACAATGGAAATGCTGACAATTCTCTCATTTTACCTAAGAATTCGGTTGAAAGCATGGCACACTTTTTTTCTAATTTATAAAGAAAAAGAGCTTACTTGTTTTTAAATTTATAACTAAAAACGGTTTATTTGGTTTTATTTTAATTTAATTTATACAAAGGCATATTTGGGAATGGCACGATTAAAGTAAAAGGTTAAGGAGAATTATAGTTTCTGCACTTACTGAAGTTAACAAAAATATACTCAATATGATATGATGCCTGGAATTTGCATTAAAATACTCCAGAAAAAAATTGGCCATGTGGATGAAACAAGACTGACAAAATTTGCTACTGTTGATGGGTGATAAGTACAGGTGGTGCCCCATTCACTTCCCCTTACTTTTGAGTAATGTTTGGAATTTTCCATAATGAAAAGTTAAAAGCCACAACAAGCCAATACATATTTTTAAAAATCCTGCAATTTAAAAAATATCAAATAAGCACAATAAATTATTCACACTGTCAGTGAGAACTAGTAACTTGATAAGTTTTTTTACACAGAAGAAAGCTATTAATGCTCTATGTAAACAAGCATGCCCAATACAAGTTGGAACTCTATTTAAACTCTGAAAGGCAGCATGTCACATCCAGCCACGAGGGGGCACAGCAGAGCAGTGAGGCACTCCTGAAGTCTGATTCTTCACTGCAATTTCTACCTACATATCTCTTAAAAGTCCACACATTTTCAAGACTGTTCTCAAACTCAGGTATCCACAGGAGAGTGCCAAGCAAGCTGGGACCCTTGCTAAATTGTATTATACCACAGATCAAATTTTGGAAATACTGTGTCCAGGAAAGGTTGTTGCCTGTATATAAGCAACACTGATGTTTCAAAGACCATGGTTAAAATCCCTGGAGGATTACTGAAGGGAGACCAAACACACAACAACAAACACCAGCCCAAGTCATGCGATGTGAACTTGGAGAAGCCAACAGTTCAGAATGTCTTGTGGGGGTTCTAGCATGGACTCCCAATGACACAGTGAGTCTCAATAAATTTAGCACCAAGAATTTTACTAGTATAGAAGTCTTTAGTAATCTTACTTAGTGCTTCTTAACAACCATAAATTACCTCCATGCTGAACAGATACTGCTTCAGGCAGTTATTTGGGAAAACCCTTCATAAAGGATATTGGGGAGGAGCCACTTAATTGTAAGATGCCATGCAGTTAACCTTAGGGAGATAATGAAGCACGTTCATATATGTAACTACTTGCTGGAATTCTTTCTATTCATATTACAAGTTCAGGTTATATGATGTATGTTCAATAATCATGTTCATAATAGATGACCTATTATCAATCTTCCCATTTGCAAATTGGAAACTATAAACATTATTTATATATATTATACTCATTTAAATTATGTGCTATTTCATAACAATTTGGTGTCAGAATTCATCTTCAGCATTTTGAATCTGAAGTCTCATTGAGGAAAGGCATTCTCAGATTTAGCTTTCTTTCCCATAAGATCGAGTTTTGGTTAAAGTTCATCAGCCTTGCCCAACCCCCTTTCCTGTGCACAAGGAAATTTTTTTTTTTATCCTGTACTTATAATTGCTTGGATTGCATTCTGGTTTCAACCCTCCTGTAGTATCTTTTCCCCAAAGATACCTTGTTTTTCCCCCTCACGCTGGAGGCCCTTAATAAACAACGTCAGGGGGGAAAAGGCTTAGGGCAGAAATCAAAGGCTTTGCCAAAAGTATGTGACAGTTTTTGTTGAAAAAACGAGGGTCGTCAGATATATGAAACAGTCACACTAAAACAAGGAACTGCAATTTTGGGGAACAATTTTGTGAAAAATAAAACTGCATCTTAGTTTAAACCAAACTTGCCTTCTAGGTTTTATTAGCCAACTACTTGCCACTGAATAAAATTGAGGAATAAAAACTAAGTATGCTATACCTCTGGAAGGGCTTTTATGGAAGTGTTTCTTAAAAGTTAAAAATCAGTCACACTTTTAAGTTTGGATGATGTATTACTCAGAAAAATCACTTAAAATACTCCTCATAAATACAGAACACATTTCATCTTTCAACTTCCACATGCAGTTTAAAGAGGAAAATCAGAGAAATGTTATTTCTTTATTTACTACTGAGTTAAAATGAACATTGTATTCCATGGCCTAAACCTGGATTCCTTAAGAGAAAAATATCACATTTCTACAAGACATATGAGTACAAAAATCTGGTATAGGATAATAGAAATATACTTAAGAGACTTGTAAGAGAAAGGAAATAACTCTTCGAATATGCAAATACCTGACCCATGTAAGTAACCTACATATTCAGAATGTTTATTTTAGTTGTCTCTAAGATTAGGTAGGCCGATGATAAAGTTACAAAGACAATTAGACTTTATATCATACACTTGTATAATTCACCCAGAAGAATACGGCAATGAAGTATAAACCAAACTTAAGTATAGTGAATGATACTTTGTAAATATAACAGCCATTAAAAAAAATAACTACTTTGGGACTGTTTTGAGATAAAATATATTTCTTACCAAGGACTTCTGTGTAGTGATCATGAATGACTCATTGAACTTTACGCTAAGTCATTTAGTTAAATACACTAAAAATAACCAGAGTACCCCACTAAATGTAATAAATATTTATTTTCTAAGCAAAGTATTTATTACTTCAATTACCCTCAATGCTCTTTACAGAGGAAAGCCTTCCTCCAACCTGCCCAAGTTGCTACCTCTTAACATTCTGTCCACCCTACCTATCTTGGGAGTTTTAGAAGGCAGCAAGAGGCCAGGCACGGTGGCTCAGCCTGTAATCCCAGCACTTTTGAAGGCAGAGGCGAGAGGACTGCCTGAGCCCTTGGGATCAAGACCAGCCCGGGCAACTTGGCGAGACCTCTTCTCTAGAATAAATCAAAAAATAAACTGGGATAGGTAGCGCGTGCCTGTTGTTCTGGCTACTTGGAAGACTGAGGTGGAAGGATCACCTGAGCCCAGTAGGTTGAGGCTGCAGTGAGCACCATGCCATTGTACTCCAGCCTGGGCTACAGAATGAGACGCCAGCTCAAAAAAAAAAAAAACAGGAGCCACTTGAGGAATCATAATTTTAATTGTAAACCAACTACTGTCAGACAGCTAAGCGTCATTACCAGGGGAAACTGATTTTTATTTTATATTTCTGGACATGGTAAAACTATTTTTAAAGATTTGTCTGTCTTTAAAACTGTTCAGAAAAGACTACCAAGTTCCTGACAAGCAGAAGTGAGGCAGAGCAAAAATTATTAGCGCCCAAATTCCTCAGCTAGATCAGTTTTCTATGACAGCATGGAAGAGACAGAAAAAGTAGGTATGGACAGGAGGACAGAGATGCACCCCTTGAAGGGAAAGAAATCTGAAATGCAAATCTGTATATAAAATGGGGTAACCACTCAGGGAAGATCAGTTTAAAACAGTTGCCACCTCGATATCTCATTAGCATGACTAGGATTTTATGCAAACCTGTTCTGGTGGAGAGATGACCTTGGGACTTTCAGATTCCCTGCGTTTAACTCTGGTCACACTTCTAAACACAAGGGTGGGGTGTTTCAGCAGGCCTGCCCCAAGCCCCAGGAGCTGCGGTGTGTGCTGTGGAATGATAAGCAGCTGGGCAGGGAGAGGAGCGCAAAGGGCTAAAGGTTGAGCTGCAGCCAGGGACTTTTGATTACTGACTTTTTTTGACCATGTATATTCCAGTGTACATTTGACGCGTGTTCATCAGATTCACTTGGCCCACTGTAAACATGAGTGTGTGTTTACGGATATATATTACACATACACACACGTATCACATCCATAAGAGCCAGAACAGAATCCCTTCCCTTTACAACCCTATGTGAAACTTCTTAGAAGCATAAAAAGGCTTGGTTTTAGCTTCTTCTTTTAACTTAACTGCCTAAGAGGGGCTTCAAAGGGAAAAAAGCTTGAAATTAGCTAATAGCTCTGCAAAGACAACAGATTTTTTGCTAAGTGTCAAAAAGAGAGCAATGAGACATGAATGAGTTTTAAAAATGTAAGTTTGCTGCTACCTGGAGTTACCAGAGAAACAAAGCTGCCTTTAGGCACCTCAAACTAGTCAGACCTGCTGTAGCAGTTGCACAGACAGCTCTAGATCTGTCCTCTGTACTACTCCCTCCAGCCCCCACCCTTCCACGGAGCTCCATCCACTCTCCACTCTGGCGGTGGTGGGCCGGGCACACTCACCCCTCATTCTGCCGTCCCTGCTGGGAGGCAGGGCCAGCTTTGGCTAGAAAGCCTGCAAGGGTAAGATGAGGCCAGACAGAGCACAGATGCTGACTCCATTCTGAGCCTATAGCTGCAAAGGGTGAAGAATACAGTTTAGGTGATCCTAGGTTTCTAAAATAGATTAATCAAGGCAGGGCGCAGTGGCTCACGCCTATAATCCCAGCACTTTGGGAGGTCGAGGTGAGAGGATTGCCTGAGCTCATGGGTTCGAGACCCATCTGAGCAACTTGTCGAGACCTCCTCTCTACAACAAATCAAAAAATTAGCTGGGTATGGTAGTACATGCCTGTAGTTCCAGCTACCTGGAAGGCTGAGGCAGAAGGATCACCTGAACCTAGCAGGTTGAGGCAGCAGTGGCTGTGAGCGTGTCACTGCCCTCCAGCCTGGGCAACAGAATGAGACTCCAACTCTAAAACAACAACAAAAAAACACCAGATCAATCAAGTTGTGGGGTTTGCTATGGCTAATCCTGGCAGGCATTTCCAATCAAGTTCAATGAGGGACAGAGGACCCTGAGAAAACACAAACGAGTCTTTCTGGCTGTAGGATCCTCCAAACCACAAAGAGGGCATGATTTTCCAAAGGGAATTTGCGCTGTCTATATGTGGTGCTTGTTAAAACTGTATCTGTTTTGTTGATTAGAAATCATGTATGTTGAAAGATACTGTGATGACTTTACTTGGAAATTTTTGTTTGTATTTTAAAGAAAATTTTAGACAGCCAACCATGTTTTGTTTGTCTCATGATCTTTGAGAGAAAAAAAAACAAGGCATCTATTTATTACCCAGAATAGTAATGTCGTCTTATTGGGCTGACATATGCCATTCACAGATTCACACAAAGAATGAACTGCCACACAGTGCTAATGGAGAAAGACACTGCTCCACACAATGAGTGATGGACGCTCCAGGGGACAGTTCTGTTCATAAGGGTTTCCCAGCATCTGCACACAGGGCAGAAGTTTGCCTTTAATACCAACTGGACCAGCCATTCGAGACAATTTTTAAAAAAGATATGCCAACTTTGGTTAGTGGCTGTCTCCTTCCAAAATACAACTAAATTAAATATCCACACACTTCTTAAATAGGAGTCCTAGCTTGTGGGTTTCTATCAATTGTTTAAGGAATAATGATTGGCCAGGCTCAGTGGCTCAGTCTATAATCCCGTGCTTTGGGAGGCCGAGGTGAGTGAATTGCCTGAGCCCGCGGGTTCGAGACCTGCCTGGGCAACTTGGCAAGACCTCATCTCTACAATAAATTAAAAAAAAAAAAATCAGCCACTCATGGAAGCACGCGCCTGTAGTTCCAGCTACTTGGAAGCCTATGGCGGAAGGATCGCTGGAGCCCAACAGGTCTAGGCTGCGGTGGTCAGGAGTGTGCCACTGCCCTCCAGCCTGGTCTACAGAGAGAGACTCCAACTTTAAAAAAAAAAAAAATGGAATAATGATTAATAGTAGGTAGAAAATATATGACTTGTGCATATGCAGTGGCCACAGCATTTTGATTTTCATGTTCTGCTAGTCAGCATTAATTAATGTAAAGGTAATTGAAGAGAGTTGGTGTTACTCTATTTTGACTTAAACTGGAGCTTGCCCTTTGGTGCCTTTAGCACACACCTGATCTTTGGACTCAGTAATCAGAGACAGCACCCCCCCCATCCAAGAAACTATTGGAACCAGAGCTGTCTCCTATAGGACATGCCACAACAGCAGATACATTTCTGCTGCCACAAAGTTTTCAAAATTCTGCAAGTGAATTAAAGTTCACACGCCTAAACACTGTTATGTATACAAACTTGTATCTACATATAATACAACAAAGTGGCCTTGATTCTGATATAAATGAAATTTAAAATAAAGCTTCGTACTTTTACCTGTGCTCATTAACAAGAAACAGCAAAAGAAACCTCTAAGTTTGTCGCAGCTTTTACTTTTCTTAAAGTGTAAAATATTTTAGCCGGGCTCGGTGGCTCAGCCTGTAATCCCAGAGCTTCGGGAGGCTGAGGTGAGTGGATTGCCTGAGCCCGCGGGTTCGAGACCTGCCTGGGCAACTTGGCGAGACCTCATCTCTACAATAAATCAAAAACCAGCCGGGCATGGTAGCGCGCGCCTGTAGTTCCAGAGACTCGAAAGGCTGAGGCGGAAGGATCGCCGGAGCCCAGCGGGTCGAGGCTGCGGTGGCCGGGAGCGGCCGCTGCACTCCAGTCTGGGCGAGAGTGAGACTCCAACTCAAAAAAAAAAAAAAGTGTAAAATATTTTAACTGAGGGTAAACTTGCAGTATAATTGGATACTGATAGTTTGTCGTATGCTACTTTGTTTACTGATAGAAATTATTTTTATGTCTTTGCATGTGAACGTCTTCAAAGTCACTCATTCGGTTTTTCAATTCTGGGTTGCATGTGTGCGCATGCGCATGGGCCTTTCTAAAGTAGTGCCGTCACTTTTATTCTAACACTGGAGCCCTTTTTAAAATAGGGGATGCCATAAGCTATTAGTCGCCACACAAAACTGAATGAGTTTTAAAATTTCAAAATATATGCGATTTTAATACTATGTTCATTATTAATAATAACTCAGCGTGAAGCAACAGAGTAAAATTTGTATTTCATATAGCTTCTCAACTATATAAAAAAGATGTAAAGGGGGACAAATCAGCAAATAGAAGTATAAAAGTTTTCTAAATCTGAGTTAATATCCTTCTCTTAGTTCTTTAAGGGAAACAAGCTTGAGCAGCTGTTACCCAAGATGCTGTGACATTCGCCTGACAATAAAACCATTCCCTAGGACACCTCCTGTCATACACTTGGTTGGCATTGTAAAATGTGAGTCCTCTCCTCTACCTGTCTTAATGAAGTAAGGAACGGAGCCCGGTGTTTTAAAAAAAGGGGGAAGGGGGAGCTGTCAGATCCATTTCCTAAGATTTCTCACCTGAGAACAACATGGCTGTCCGTTTTACTTAGGAGGAGAGAAAGAAGAAAAAATTATTGTAAAGGGTTCCAAACTTAATAACAACATGAACAATTTTACACTAACATATAAAACCTCTAATAAGTCAATGAAGCTAAAGGAAAACTTTTAAACATTTGTCTCTCTTTTTTAAAATGAAGAAATTGATAAAAATGAACAGAAAAGTGGAGATTCTCAACAAGCTATTCTTGCTCGTGCCAGCAGTGGGGATGTTAGGATGGGTATTTTCATCCTCACAGCACACCCTAGCACACTCGTATCAGAATAGATTGCTATAAAAAGGGGGAGGGACGGGAGCTGCCAGGACGAGACATGCCTTCTGCTGAGCTGAGCAACTACCCCACTCCCTCGGCAAAACAACCCAGAGGCTCTCAGGTAGACGGTCCTCCGGGGGGGCGAATGAAGCCCAAAGCCCCCTTCACTCTTGTCAGGGACTAGTCTCTAATTACAAAAAGCTACTCTGAACACTTAGGGCCTCAGTCATCCTACTGGTGACTACAATTTCTAGGCTCTTTACACACGTTATGGATATTTCTTCACATATATTGGGAAATCAAAAAGCTTATTTCATGAACAAAGCTCGAAAACATTTACTCTCTTCCTTAAGACCAACAGGGGCTGCCCAATTCGATTCAAATAAAAACTGCTGTAGTCTGAAGCTGGCTGTCTCACCCAGCTGACCGCCCTCCCCCACTCAGTGCCTGTAAAAACTCACTCACTACCTCCCGAAGCTACCCAGCTTGCAAGCAAAAAGTGATTCTACGAGAAGAGTATCACTGATCTGATCTTTTTGTGAAACTTTAAAAAATTAAACCTAAAACTCGACTCCCGTTTCAATCTTTTACTACCATTTCTGCTAAAGGTAAGATAAATTATGGCCAAGGGGGGGGAAAAAAGGACAATTTATGATTTTCTCTCCACGCAGTGGCCCTCTGACGACACCCCTGTCTTGCTGGTACAAAGTCTGGGGCTTGGGACAGCTGGCTCCCCTCGGCCCCCTCCCTTCCAGTCAGAGGCGGTTACCACGAAGATGACTTGTAGATTTCTAACTTAAAAACCAGGGAGACGTTTAGTTGAACATACATACAATCCAAAATCAATTCACTTGGGCACGGGCGAAAAGAGGGCGGAGAGGGATGTTTTCAACGTAAAAACACCGGGAAACTCGCAAAAGCACACTACAGCAAGTTGGATGCAAACCCGGCCACGGATCTCAAAAGTGAAGCAGCCCTCGCGCCAGCAATCCGAGCCTTAAAAAAAGTCTCGCACGTTCACAACAACACAACCGCCACCGCACGCACACACATCCCAGCTGTAAAGGCGACAGATCCCAGCTCCCTCCGCCCCGCCGCGCGGCTCTCACGAGCTCCCGACCCCCTCCTGACCCCGGCCAGGACAGCCCGGCCCCTGCCCTTCCCCCAGCAGATCTGCCCGCGCACGCGGGGGGTCCCCGGCCCCAAGCCGGGGTCCAAGGGCGCGGGGCCGGCGGGAGGCAGCGCTGCTCCGCGTACCTGCTCCGGCCCCGGGCCCCTCTCGCGGCGGCGCCCGCCCCTCCTCCGCCCTCCGGCTCTCCCGGCCCTGGCCGCGTCCCAACACCGCCCCCCATCCACCGAGCCCCGCGCGCCCCAGGACCCCCTCCAGCCCGGCGCCGGGAGAACTCACCACATGCAGCTCCACCTGGGAACTAGCGCATCAGGAGGGGTTTCCGCCCACTCCTCAAGCTATTCCCGCTCCATGCGGAGTGCCCCGCTCCGGGGGCCCGAGGGTGGCGCCGGGGAGCGGGCAGGAGCCGAGACCCAAGCTAAGACTCCGCCGTCCTCTGCCTGCGCGCCCGGAGCATTATACAATGGTGGAGGCGGCGGCGGCAGGCGGCGGAGGAGGAAGCGGGAGGCGGGCGGAGGGGGCGCCCTGGCCGAGCGGGCGGCAGCTCGTGCTCCAGCACTCGCCGTGCAGGAGTGACGTGCGGCCAGCGAGCCTCCCGCGAGCTCCGGGCCCCGGGCTCACAGGCCCCACCCCTGCCCTCGCCCCGCCCCGCCCCCTCCCCGGCGGTCCCGGGAGGCGCGATCAAGGCCGAGCCCGGCCGCGGCCGCCGGAGGAGCAGGAAGGGGCCGGCAGAGCACGCGAGACGCCGGGTGGCAGCGCCGCCCCCAGCTCCCTCTCCGGCCGGCGCGCCCTTTATTTTCTCTTAAGGGCAGGCTTAAAGAGGAGTGGAGGGAAGAGGAAACACTCCGGCCACAGGGCTACAACTACCACCGATAACCCCCCCGCCCCCCCCACACGCTAGAAAATACTGGGGCAAATGACGAAGCGGCTAGTGACAAAGGCGGCGGCGAGTGCAGCGCGCGCACAGCCCTCGGAGTCGCGCGACCGCAAATATGACAAGCATTTGAGCTCTTCGGCAACGTGGGGCCGGTCAGCGGGGCGGGCAGGGTCCCTGCGGGGGTCGAGGGGCAAAGAGCCGATCCGAGGCGCTGCGTCCACGCGGCCCGCGGGGCTCCTGGGGCTGGCATCCGTGCAGGACACTCCCCGATGTCCCCGTCTCGGGACGCCCCAGCAGCCGCAGAGGTGTCCGAGCGGTAGGATGGTGGCTCCAGCTGTGAGCCCGGGACAGACTAAGTCCCTTGCGCGCGGTGGGCCCCAGACCGACGCTCGAAATGGGCCGGCAAGTCGACAGCACTTTCGGAGCCAGGCAGAACCGAGTAGCATCCTTGGTGGCAGGCTGAGCCGCGGCGCAGACCCGGCAGGCGGCAGGAGGGAAGCCAGGCTCCGAGACGCAGGGGGTCGAAGGCGCCGTCTTCTGCCCACAAGTTTCATGAGGGTAGCCTTTTCCCTTCCTTTAAGAAAGCTTATGCTTTGAACTACTTAAATTTAGCAGGGAAATTTATACTAGTTGGGAGAGGGCGCGTGAATGCCCAAATGGTGAGAATTTAAGAGCGCCAGGAAAAGAAGCCAGAAACAAGGCTCAACTGGAAAATTAATGATTATTTTAAAGATTGCATACACATTCAGTATAAAGATGTTAAAAAGCAATTCAGGAACCTTAAAATTTTGGCTACCACCCCAATCAATATCTCAGATGGCTTTGGTGTTTAATGGCCCACTATACTAGTTGTGTTTAAGGATAATAAAGCTTTAAGACCTAACATAAAGGTGATTATAAGTCGTTAACATCAAGACAAATTTAGACTTGTTCAAACTGTTCTGTAATGATTTGTTATCAATCAAATTGATGATCTTATTGAAATTAAACTTGGGCTGAAATTGTTGGTAGAGGAGACTAGGTTTCTTGTTTTATCTTTAAGGGGAATGGAAAAGGTTTTTTACTGAACTCTCAGTATAATTAAGTCTTATGCAGATGTTTCTTAAAGTAACCAGTGCCTAAAACTAATTATTTGTAGATATCTTTGGAAAGTTTCATTATAATGGTGTTCAAAATTAGATCTCATGGAAGAAGTGTTCACTGACCCTAGAAGGGCTTGCTCAGTTTGCACCTGAGTGACATAACATTCAACTATTCTGCTATGAAGCCGAGATATTTTTCATTTTCAGAGTTCTGCATTTTAGAGACATTAACTACTAACAGTTTCCTAACCACCCACTCACTTATACTTTCAGTGCTCACTTTAAGGAAAAGCCATTGAAATAGAAGCTGCAATAATCTCTTCCTGTGATATCTTTGTAGCGGAGGCCAGAGGCATTAGCTCTGTTGAATTTAAAATGAATTTAAACTGTTATTCATGAATGGAAGCAAACAAAAGTTAGACTTGCAGCATTTTTGTGATACTTGGGTATTTTCTAGCAAATGGATTACCAACAAACACAGTGTTCCTGTACAGAAGGAAAATGATTAAAATCAAAGTGACAATTTGGTCTCCAGAATAGACACATGATTTCTGCTAAAGTTCATATTCTGTGCAGATCTTAGGAGAGCAACCTGAGTTTTAGGGTGAAATCGTTTCTACCTCTTTATATTTTTGAAGGTTGTAACATTTCATCAATGTACATAGTACACGCAACTCCCACTTCCCCACTTTTAGAATCTGGAAGTCAGAGCCTGAAGTGGCAGCTTCAACAGCTGTTGATGTGGTTCAACACTAGGTTTTTAACCCTTTCTCTCGCTCTCCTTCCCCCCTCCCCCTCAGGCTGAGTCACACACACAGGCCAGGGCAGCAACCTCTGCCCAGCCCTGGAATTTCAAGTCTAGGAGGATAAGGAAAGGCCCTCTCTCTACTTCTGAAGTTAACTCCCTTCAGTATGCTACGACATGATTTTAGAACATTATTATTTATTCCTACAAATGAACAAGAAATGTTTAGTGAACATGTAAGCTTGGTTTTCACTGGGACATTTAAAAGCCCATTTAAAATAATCCTGCTCTCAGGGCCTCATCCAAAATTTAGAGTTTCTCCCTCTCAGTTTCACATAACATTAGAACAGTTATAAGAAATTAGGCTAGTCATCCACATCTAACTATCAGGAACATATCCGTTTAGGGAGAAAAGACATTCCTTGTATAAGTATAAAGCTGTGATGGTAAATTTTTAGAATGCTCATGAGTTTAATTTCAGAGGTACTTCTCAGCATCACTTTGTAGTTCTGGGTACCAGTTTCCACTTCACTGCTTCTCTTTTGAAAGCTTCTGAGCCCTTACATCTTGCAGACTAGTACACAACTGCACTAACCGAAGGCTACTTTTAGCACTTAATTAGCACACACCAAAGAAACAAGGGACAAACTGGATATATAAACTCAGAAAGATTTTAAAACAGTTTTCAAATTTTACTTAATTTTTATTTCATCTTTATTATATTTTATCTTTCAGGTCCCACCTGAAATACCATAATAATCTTCCATCTATACTCATTGTTGCCCAGGTTGGAAGTATAGTGGAATGATCATGTCTCACCACAGCCTCGACATCCTAGGCTCAGGAGATCCTTCCGCTTCAGCCTCCCAAGAAGCTGGAACTACAGGCATGCACCACCATGCCTGGCTAATTTTAAAATTTTTTTGTGGAGACAAGGTCTCACTATGTTGCCTAGGTTGGTCTCAAACTCCTGGGCTCAAGAAATCCTCCTGCCTTGCCCTCCCAAAGTGCTGGGATTACAGGTGTGAGTCTCTGTACCGGGCCTGGTCTTAGTTTTATGGCAAAAAAAAAAAAAAAAAAAGATTAATGTTTCAGTTATTAAACTGTATAGAGTCAGCTAAGCTTTTCATAGAAAATACAGAGACCTTAACGGTGGACTTACCATTCAGATAACTGAAAATTTGGACTAAATCTTCAAAATAAAGTTCTGGAAGTCACATCACCTAACTGATTATCAGAAGTTGATAACCAATAAAGTGATTTGGAAAACTAAATACTCTCTCAGAGATGCACAGATGCTGGGCTCGGTGGCTCAGCCTGTAATCCCAACACTTTGGGAGGCCAAAGCGAGTGGACTGCCTGAGCCCGCAGGTTCGAGACCAGCCGGGGCAACTTGGCGAGACCTCGTCTCTACAATAAATAAATGATTAGCTGGGCGTAGTAGTGTGCTCCTATAGTTCCGGCTACTTGGAAGGCTGAGGTGGAAGGATCGCCGAAGGCCAGCTGGTTGAGGCTGCGGTGGCCGGGAGCGTGCCACTGCACTCCAGTCTGGGCGACAGAGTGAGACTTCAACTCAAAAAAAAAAAAAAGATGCACAGACAGGTTCAGTCCTTTTCAGTCACTAACAATTTAAAACCTCATTCTACCAAAGGAACAATGAACTCATCTACTTCTGCAACCTTTTCTTTTTTTTAGGGCATGCCCTTCATATTGTATTTCTCATTTATTTATTTATTTATTTATTTTTTGAGTTGGAGTCTCAGTCGCATGCCCTTCATGTTGTATTTTGTTTTATTTGATTGATTGATTGATTGATTGAGTTGGAGTCTTACTCTGTCACCCAGGCTGGAGTGCAGTGGCACGCTCATGGCCACCCCAGCATCGACCTGCTGGGCTCTGGCGATCCTTCTGCCTCAGCCTTCCAAGTAGCTGGAACCACAGGCGCTTGCTACCATGCCCGGCTAATTTTTGATTTATTGTAGAGATGAGGTCTCGCCAAGTTGCCTGGGCTGGTCTCAAACCCACAGGCTCAGGCAATCTACTGGCCTCAACCTTCCAAAGTGCTGGGATTACAGGCTGAGCCACCGAGCCCGGCCTTATTTTATTTTAAAGATGTGTGGTACAATTCAGGATTAGGTATATGAATGGACATCATACAGGTAAAGTTTAGGCCTCCCTTTGGTCCCCCCTTTGCCTGGTTTGAGATCAGGTACCCTTACTGATGTTGTATCCTCCCAACCCCACCCCAGCAGTATCCCACTACTACCAATCCCTTTCTTAGCAAACTTTTCTCCATCTCTTCTTCCATCTGCTTGTGGCAGGCTTTTTTCTGCCCCTCCCTGAAGTTACAATTCACACATGTAGAACTACAATTCCGTGGAGAGGCTCTTTTGCAAAGCTTTCCATATTGTTATTCAGCTACTTTGCAATGACCACCCCTTATGCTCTAAGGAAGGTTTCATTTGTCTGTTAAAGATACACCTTTTTCTCTGTTAAAAGTCTAACAATAGTTAAATCTTAACTTGAAACATAAGCTTTCCAAAATATTTAAAGAAAATGCTTTTAAAACCATTATCTTTTTTTCTAGCATTGTTGATCAATCCCTTCTAGCCATTACTAGGGATGGTCTCTGCTGGGCACTAGCTTCCCTCCTATTTCATTTGCTATGATCATCCAGTGAGATCTTCAGAAAAACTTGAGGAGCGCACTGAAATGCGAAGACCTTTCTTGGAGACCCTGACAACTCCAGTGTTCCACTCAGACAGGTGGTCGCTTCTCAGAACATCTCCCTAACCCCCGCCCCAGTTCCCCAGGCAGCACACCTCTTCTACACACTGACTCTGTATTTCCTCTTCTCCATAAGCCAGCAGCCGTTCTTGAGGTGTTCACACTCTTCTCAAGGCACCCAGCACTTCTAGTTTCTGCAGAAAATTCAATGAGTGTGAAAAACTGCACAGCCTCCAGACCTTTCTTGCCCCCCCGGGAACCAACTTGGTGAGATGAAGAGTCCTGAACTGAAGTTTGAAGATCTTGTACATATTCATTACTTAACTATGATTCATCTATGACTTTTTAGTTTCTTAATTTACTATGTCACAGATTTAGGATCAGCATCAGCTCTGACAAAAAGACCAGAGGGTTGTTGAGTCAGGTGATTTCAGGTACAGCTCCTCAGCCAGCAGGGAGGCTGAATCAGACGACTCCCTGAGCCTGCTTCTGCACCTAGCCAAAAAAAAGAGTGCGGACTCAGAGATTTCTAGAGCCTCTTCATAGAGCTAGGTGTCTATGAAATGGTGATTATACTGTAATGGTCCTCAAATGAGGAGGAATTTTAGGGCTCAAATGAGATAACATGATTTGTAACCTGCTCAACTTGCCTGGAATCATCTAAAACCAAGTTTATATTCACGTTTCTAAATGAAAGAACTGGAAATACAAACTATGGTAAATGTGTTCTTTCAGTAAGATATGTCCTTTGGATTATGTTTTATGTCCAGAATATGGATTTGAGCAGTCCTATCCATACTCTCCTGGATTTGTTAGGGTTCAAGTCACCTAGCTGTGAAGTCTGGAATCCCCCCACATACAATGTTTGTTTAGCAGCAGGGCAATTTACAAGGACTTTAATATGGCTCTGCTTGTTTGTTCTTTATAACACAGGGCAGGCACTACTACACATCTCACAGAGGAGTTTAAGCCAAAGCTCTGACAAGGACCCACCCATTGAACTCTTCAGTTTATCGAGCTGGCTCCCAGGGACAAAGAAAGTCTGGAGATTGCACAATCTAACACTCACTGAAATTTTCTGTGGAAGCCAGGAGTGGTGAGTGCCTTGAGATGAGCATGAACTCCTCCAGACCGGGGAATGGTTTAGGATCAGGAAGTAAAGTCAATGTGTAGAGACCAACAGGATGGTCGTGCTGTGTAGAGACCAACAGGATGGTCGTGCTGTGCCAGGACCGGGATACCACTTAGCTCCCTCCCTATGCTAGGGTCCTGAAATAACAACAATTCTATTCTTACACAAAAAACTTCAACCCTGCCTGTCCTTGTCCTTGTTAGCACCACATTTTAGCCCATGGAATTAACAACTCACAACCACCACAACCAAAAAGAACTAAAACTCATACTGTCTAGAAGCCCCTCACTCATTTTCAGCATGGTTAATAAAACAGTCATTCTTGTTTATCACTCTAGCCTCTAACACAGTAAGCATTCAAGAAGTATCACTGAATGAATGAATGAATAAGTTAAGAAATGCTGGAGAGCTTATACTAGCAGCATAAACTCAAGAAGCTAATCTTTCCTGTAAAATTTTTCTCACAAAGTACTTACTGTTAAGAGTTAATCTATATAGGCTCATTATGTGGGGAACAACCTTGCAGATAAACATCAAATTATTGCCATAATTCCATCATGCTGTATTTTTTTTGAGTCATGGTCACCCAGGCTTTTCACCCAGGCTGGAATGCAGTGGTGCCATCATGGCTCACTGCAGCCTCAACCTCTTGGTCTCAAGCAATTCTCCTGTCCCAACCTCCCAAGGTGATGGGACTACAAGGGCATGCCACCACGCTTGGCTAATTTTTATAGTTTTTGTAGAGATGGTGTCTCACTATTTTTCCCATACTGGTCTCAAAGTCCTAGGCTCAAGCAATCCTGCTGCCTTGGCCTCCCAAAGTACAATAACTACAGGCGTGAGCCACTGTGCCTGCCTGGCCCACCATTCTTTACTTTTAAAATGAAGATTTTTCTCTTCTTAATTACTTTAAGATGTAAAAGACTCAATTAAATCATATTTCAAAACACAGCAGCATTTGATACTTATGAGTAAAGAGCCAAGTAGAGGCTGGGGAAACCAAATTATATGTTTAGGCTATCAACCTTGAGATAAATTAAAACAAGTAAGACTTGCTTATCCAAATTTTTAAATGAGTACCTGAATGGTTCAAACGACCATTTAAACTGTCACCTTCATGCCCTCTTGTTCATGGAATACAAAAATATGACAACAATCAAACATGTTATTACAAACTTACAATATTAATTCTGAGGAAAACTTGGCAAAGCAATGATAGGAAAAATATTTTTTTCAAAAGTATTGCTTTAAAGTCAAATGTCTTTATGTTTCAAATTCAAGCAAATTTATTTCACTGGCTAGACTAAATTCTATTTTCTGGTATACACCTACATCTGTTGTAGAAACTATCTAGGATTGTGTACCTTTAAACCTCCTCTGAGTAAAGAGGATCTTTAAGAGAAGTATGGTGATTTTTGTAATGTAAATAACATATTTACATTTTCCAATTTATACATTTTGAAGTCCCAGCCACAAAAATTCTACTATGAGAAGTTAAAAAAATTCAAGGCTTTAATGTGTATAAATGCCCAGGAGATGCCTTTAAGTTCAGGCCATAAGGCATCATGAGAAAGTAATCATGTGAACAGAGGATACACTGGAAGCATAAACACAATATACAACCGAAAATGAATCAGCTCTTTGCCACTCTGAACTTTTATTAGTTTTCTGGAGGGAACACTTGCCAACACAGTGTAGATTTTACCTTTTCTTTTAGTCACCAATATAAAACTATCTTTAATTTTAAAGGCTGTTGCCAGAATAAACGAGACTTTTCAAAATTATCCAACCATCTAGTAATAGTAGTCCTTTGCTTTAAATTGAAAAATATATTTGTTTACAATTTAAAATGTGTAAATTTTATATCTAAAATTTCAGAACTGCATAATGTGAAGTCAAGTTGGAAGAAAACAAAGCAAGCAGCTCAGATGCCAGCACCACATTAGGTACACTTGCGTATCCAGTCAATTGTTTCTTTAAACATGCCTTAAATATTGAACAAAAGAGTTAATCTCACTATGTAATATTTGTTCAAAAACTATTACAGAAGTCTTACCCAGGATCTAGGAAATTCCTTACATGGGCAGAGAAACTGGCTTTAAAGAGAAAATAATAGTGTGAATGATCTATATACAACTTCCCTTTTTAAAAACAGAAGTTGAATCTACAACACCAAATTTAGAAAGGAGAATGGATGGCAGCAAATACCCCAAGAATATCATCTGTAGCATAGACACCCACTGCTGTTCTGTTCTGTTACAAATAAATGTACACTCTACAATCTTGAATCCGTTCAGACAATGCATGTATTTCATCTTCCTTGAGGATGATTCATTTAAAAGAAAACATACATCTAAGAGAGTCACATCAAGTCAAAAATCTCACTTTAAAAGTGCCGGATTCTCTGACTATAATGGCGGTGATTCATTTGGCCTTATTACACAGAGTTCAGTTCAATCCAGTTACTGGGACTGCGGAAAAAATAGTTTCTGTAGAACTAATATTGGTAATTTCAACACCACTTAAGACATTCCAGTTTAACTTCCTTTAAGAAATTAAAGTCCAAATTATAAAAAGGTAGAAAAAATTTTAATTAATCAGAAATTCATTTTGACCCATTCTGATTTGTTACCACTTTAAACTGTTAAACATCATGCTTTTAGTTTTAATGATAAAAATTAACAGCGGTGAGAATAAAGATTTCAGAATTACTTCTTTCACATAACAGCAGTAAATGAAAGTGAGAAAGCAGACATCTTTCCAATAGTTCCTCAGCTGAAAAGATCAGAATTTGTGGGGAGCCATGGTGCCATACTATTTTATGGACAAGAATACTTACTAATATATAAATGTCAATTCTCCCCCAAACTCATCAATAAATTAAGTGCCATTTAAATCTCTTTTTTTTCCTCCATGGAACTTGGCAAATGAATCCTAAAATTCATCTGCAATAGAAAAGGGCCAAGGCATCTTCCTAACCAGAGACATGAAAAACCTTTACAATGAAAACTACAAAACACTGCTCAAATAAATCAAAGATGACACAAACAAATGGAAAAATATTCCATGCTCATGGACTGGAAGAATCAACATTATTAAGATGTCCATCCTACCCAAGGCAATCCACAGATTTAGCACAATACCCATTAAATTATCGGCATCATCCTTCAAGGACTATAAACTTTAAGAAACATTGAAAACTCTAGAAACTCATAAAAGTATGCCAGTCCTGTTTGTGTCAACTTGGCTAAGCTGGTGTTCCTTGT